>WAAD01021919.1:0-28573 GCA_013389945.1 Fregata magnificens | reverse complement strand
TGGGATGGGGGAGAGAATCAGAAGGGTAAAAGTGAGAAAACTCGTGGGCTCAGATAAAGACAGTTTAATTGGTAAAGCAAAAGCCGTGCACGCAAGCAAAGCAAAACAAGGAATTCATTCACTACTTCCCATTGGCAGGCAGGTGTTCAGCCATCTCCAGGAAAGCAGGGCTCCAGCACACGTAACCATTACTTGGGAAGACAAATGCCATCACTCCAAATGTCCCCCCCTTCCTTCTTCTTCCCCCAGCTTTATATTGCTGATTGATTGATTTTATGATTCTATGATTCTACAATGTCATATGGTATGGAATATCCCTTTGGTCAGTTGGGGTCAGCTGTCCCGGCTGTGTCCCCTCTCACCTTCTTGTGCACCCCCAACCTACTCGCTGGTGGGGTGGGGTGAGAAGCAGAAGAGGCCTTGACTCTGTGCAAGCACTGCTCAGCAGTAATGAAAACATCCCTGTGTTATCAACGCTGTTTTCAGCAGAAATCCAAAACATAGCCCCATACTAGCTACTATGAAGAAATTTAACTCCATCCCAGCCAAAATCAGTACAGCTTCCGATCAGGGAAGCTGCTGTCCAGATGGAGGGCTGTAAAGTCTGTATCCCACACTCCTAAGTGGAGGAGGGTGTAAGCCCCACCTGCGCAATGTGTGCTCTGGTGGAGTCACTCACGCAGCAGGCAGAGGAGCTGCAGGAGGAAGTCAGCAGGTTACATTGCGTTAGGGAGGGAGAACAAGAAATAGATAACACACAAGTCTATGCGTCTGGATGGGATCCGCCCAAGGGTCCTGAGGGAGCTGGCGGAAGTGCTCACCAAGCCACTTTCAATCCTTTATCAGCAGTCCTGGCTAACTGTGGAGGTCCCAATTGACTAGAGGTTAGCAAATGTGATGCCCATCTACAAGAAGGGCTGGAAGGAGGACCCGGGGAGCTACAGGACTCTCAGTCTGACCTCTGCACTGGGGAAGGTTATGGAGCAGATAATCTTGAGTGCCATCACACAGAACCTCCAGGACAACCAGGCGATCAGGCCCAGTCAGCATGGGTTTATGAAAGGCTTGACTTTTTATTTATTGACTTGACTATTTATGCTTGACTAACTTGATCTCCTTCTATTACAAGGTGACCTGCTTAGTGGATGAAGGAAAGGCTGTGGATGTCATCTACCTAGACTTTAGCAAAGCCTTTGACACCTTTTCCCACAGCATTCTCCTGGAGAAACTGGCTGCTCATGGCTTCGATGAGCGTGCGCTTTGCTGGGTAAAAAACTGGCTGGATGGCTGAGCCCAAAGAGCGGTGGTGAATGGAGTTAAATCCAGTTGGTGGCCGGTCACAAGTGGTGTTCCCCACAGCTCAGTATTGGGGCCAGCTCTGTTTAATATCCTTATCAACTATCTGGACAAGGGGATCAAGTGCACCCTCAATAAGTTTGCAGACAACACCAAGCTGGGCAAGAGTGTTGATCTGCTTGAGGGTAGGAAGGCTCTGCAGAGGGATCTGGATAGGCTGGATTGATGGGCCGAGGCCAACTGCATGAGGTTTAACAAGGCCAAGTGCCGGGTCCCGCACTTGGGTGGTTGTTGGTCTTGCAAAACCCCATGCAACGCTACAGGCTTGGGGAAGAGTGGCTGGAAAACTGCCCAGTGGAAAAGGACCTGGGGGTATTGGTTGACAGCTGACTGAATATGAGCCAGCAGTGTGCCCAGGTGACCAAGAAGGCCAACAGCATCCTGGCTTGTATCAGAAATAGTGTGGCCAGCAGGAGCAGGGAAGTGATCGTGCCCCTGTCCTCGGCACTGGTGAGGCCGCACGTCGAATACTGTGTTCAGTTTTGGGCCCCTCACTACAAGACAGACATTGAGGTGCTGGAGATTGTCCAAAGAAGGGTAATGAAGCTGGTGAAGGGTCTAGAGCACAAGTCTTATGAGGAGCGTCTGAGGGAACTGGGCTTGTTTAGCCTGCAGAAAAGGAGGCTGAGGGGAGACCTTATCGCTCTCTACAACCACCCGAAAGGAGGTTGTAGCGAGGTGGGTGTCAGTCTCCTCTCCCAAGTAACAAGCAATAGGACAAGAGGAAATGGCCTCAAGTTGTACCAGGGGAGGTTTAGATTGGATATTAGGAAAAATTTCTTCACTGACAGGGTTATCAAGCATTGGAAGAGGCTGCCCAGGGAAGTGGTTGAGTCACCATCCCTGGAGGTGTTCAAAAGATGTGTAGATGTGGTGCTTAGGGACGTGGTTTTGTGGTGGACTTGGCAATGCTAGGTTAACAGTTGGACTTGATGATCTTAAAGGTCTTTTCCAACCAAAATTATTCTGTGGTTCTGTAATTATTCAAGGTGCTGCAAGAAGATAATTTTTCAAAGACTGCACCCTCAGCAAGCTTGCAGATGACACCAACCTGAGTGGTGCTAATGATATAGTAGAGGGAAGGGATGCCATCCAGAGGGACCTTGACAGGCTTGAGAAGCGGGCCAGCGTAAACCTCATGAAGATTAGCAAGGCCAAGTGCGAGGTCCTGCACCTGACTTGGGGCAATCACCAGTATCAATACAGACTGGGGGATGAATGGATTGAGAGCAGACCTGCAGAGAAGGAGTCGGGGATGTTGGCAGATGAAAAGCTGGACATGAGCCAGCAATGTGTGCTTGCAGCCCAGAAGGCCAACCATACCCTAGGCGGCATAAGAAGAAGTGTGGCCAGCAGGTCAAGGGAGGTGATTCTGCCCCTCTGCTTCGCTGTGGTGAGACCCCACCTGGAGTATTGCATCCAGCTCTGGGGTCTGCAGTACAAGGAAGACATGGAGCTGTTAGAGTGGGTCCAGAGGAGGGCCACAAAAATGATCAGAGGGATGGAATACCTCTCCTACGAAGAAAGGTTGAGAGATTTGGAGTTGTTTAGCCTGGAGAAGGCTGCCAGCAGACCTTATTGCCACATTTCAATACTGAAATTGGGGTTATAAGAAAGATGGAGAGAGAATTTTTAACAGGGTTAGATAAGACTTTCTTGTAACTCCCATTTAAGTATTCAATCTTGAGAAATGTGAAATCCTGTAGTGATAGAACAAGGGGTAACAATTTTAAACTAAAAGAGGGTAGATTTAGATTAGATATAAGGAAGAAGTTCTTTACTATGAGGCTGGTGGGACACTGGAACAGGTTGCCCAGAGAAACTGTGGATGCCCCTTCTCTGGAAGTGTTTAAGGTCAGGTTGGATGGGGCTTTGAGCAATATAGTCTAGTGGAAGATGTCCCTGCCCACAGGAGGGTTGTTGGAACTAGATCATCTTTAAAGGTCCCTTCCAACCCAAACCATGCTGCGATCCTATGATTCTATTACCCAAGGCACTTATCTGGGTGGGGTTAGGAGACCTGCACCTTCTGCAGAGGAAAACCAAGAAGGATGTCGTATGGATAGGATACCAATCATCTCACGCATCAGTGCACAGCTATATTTATGCAACTTAATCGCATCCCCACTGGAAACTTCATTTCCTCCAAAATAAGTAGGGGTTGGATTCAACCCCAGCCTGCAGCTGTTACATTCAGGAGTTGCACTGTAGGGGTATGACTCAGCTGCCTAACCGCAGGTAGCTCTTGCTATTTGTGGTACCCTGGGACATCCACCTCTTCTCCAACTGGCTTTACAGAATAGTGTATGTCCTATGCCATCTGCCAGCTCCATATGGATGTGACAGATGTGTAAAATGTTACTAGATACGTAACAGAATCACACCATATATATTTACAAGAGAGTTAGGTATGTAGGCTGCCATTACAGTCATGCAGATCTGGTCAGTGGAGCCTGGAGAACAATTTAGCCTTCTCTGAAGTACACAGTTACTGAATCACTTTCCACTGATTGTACCAGCTAAACTTTCATTATCTATAATGGGAGCTTAAACACCTAGATCACCTATATGTGGACATTTAAATTTAAATTTAGGTATCTTAATCTGCAAGCTGTCTCCCTCTCTAATTTTAGCTTTGGAAAATACCTTTTCGATGGAAATAGAGATGGACTTAGGTCCTGATCAACAGCTCTAAATCTTTAAAAGAATTATAAGTGAAGGTGTGCCCCTGCATATATGTTACCAGTTAAGTTCTTGGACTGTATCAGTATTAATCGTACTTGACAAATGGATTTCAAATTCTTATGCTTCAGGATCACAGAAAACATTGTTTTGGGGAGACACAAGTGCACCTAAAATGGAACGAATGCATATAACCCATTTCTTATAATCTGAAATTCACCTCTCGTTTAAAGAATTGCTTAGGCTCTAGCTATGGTCAATGTAGATAAACAGGAACTTCCAAAGGGAATAGGTGGTAAGAATGGTTTTCGAGAAGGCATATCTCTAAACAGCTAGTTTAGAGTAGATCCGTACTTTTAGACAGATAAAAATCATTTAACATGAGTCCAGCTTTACTGATTTAACTCCTTATTCAAGCTGAGGTTTACAATACAGCTTAAGTGACATTCCTCTGTCACTTAAGATAGGTGTTAGCATCACAGAGTGGTTATTTCAATAGGAGTCAACAAATAGGATGCTATTTTCTATATCTGTCAAAAGTGGCTCCTGCTCACAAAGTCCTGGTTCAGTAAGCTTAGAGACGCATTTGGCTTAAGAAATGGAAGAAACAAAATCACAAAGTACAGGAGATAAATCTCTGCAAATACTGCTAACATCTGAATTGACTAAGAGAAGTTAAATAACAGGAAGGTATTACAAATCTTCCCCCACTTCAGCTAAACTAATCATCTGTACACATTAAGACAGCATTTAATAAATGATGCCCTGGGAAAAGTAAAAAATCTACTTGCTGGTGAATGTTCTGCCAACAGCGGAGTGAAGCCAAGATTACAGTGGCTTTTTAACACAGTTACCAAAAAAAAAATCAATAGCTTTTTATTTTTATTAAATTACTATCAGTGCAGAGAATGACTGAAGTATGTTTTCCATTTACTCCATAGAATCATATCTGCAAGGAGCTTGCAAACAATTGGATACAGAACCCTTCTGATGGAGCGGCTCAGATATCTTTATTGTTGGAGGGGATGCTTAATGCACTGCCTTCCAGTGGCCCTTCAACAAAGAGGAAAAAAATCTGAGGACTCTATAACTGACTGCTGCTTCAAAAAATTAATAAAAAGCACTGCACGTAGAGAGCAGTTATAGCTATGAATGAACTGTGCTCTCAGTGGCTTTGTTCTCCTAGAAAACCTATCAGAATTTCTATTATTAAACAAAGTGCATACAGCCTCAACAGGGGAAGCAGAGAAGGGAGGAGAGATGTCATGATAATGAATATAAAACATGTTTTATTCCAAATACTGCTCTTGAAGTTCGAATAACCAGAAATCATTAAACATACCCTGAAGGAGCGTAGATCAACAAGATGTACATTTCCATTTTTAACAAAGATTTCCACTTCCACTTGTTCTTTACCGTACACTCTTTTTCTGATCCTTTTCACATTTGCCTGTAAAGCAGTACTTAGAGGGTAAGACAAGATGAAGGACTGCTACAATATTTCCTGAAGAAGAATCCTACAAGTGCACCTGCCTGACTATGCTGAGGGAAATGCTCTTCCAAACACAGACTACTCAGTGATTTTCAATCTGCCTGGAAACTGTAGCCCTACACATTTTCTGAAAGTGGCATTACTCCCTGTGCTGCAAATTTACACATTCCACTGCAGTTTTTCACACACCTCCAGGGATACACAGACCCCAGGTAAAAAAATCACTGCCTTTTACACAGCTCATGTGAGACGTGTTTCTACCCTGGGTGCATTAGGGGTCACTGAAACAGGAAGGCTTCCCGTTCATCACACATACTAACTACCTAGAGCTGTACAACAGGTAATGGCAGCACTACTCATCCTCTTTGACTCATCTCACACTCAACACACAGGCCAACAGTGATGATGTATGCAAGGCAATGCAAGGCAGCTGGGATGAGCCTCCCCAGACTCAAGGTATCCACAGTGGGGTGGAATGGGATAAAGAGGGTAGCACTCTGCACATGGAATTTAAGGGACCTTTACCCACCTCAAGGATCCTGAGTAAGGGGGAACTGGGAGGGAAGCTGTGCAAAAACAACCAGGAGAGAGGCAATTATGGAAAAACAATAATCGCAGGATAGCTTTTCCCTGACCGCAATGCTGACCTGAATATAAAGCTAATTTCTTTTTCATAGAGAAAACATCTCAAAAATTCATTTCAGGTCTCAGAAAAGTAGCAGTAGCAGAGGCAAAAGACAGGTGAGACAAAATTTAGTCAGGAGTAAAGAAAATATCCTTTTCAGTCACACTCAGAAAGCAATGGAACTGTGTTTTTAATAATCTTGAGGTACTGTGCCCAAAGTAGTCCTGTTCATTCACACTGCCATACAATTATGACTGAGAAAATCAGTTATGAACAATTCACAAGATCCATAACTAAGAAGATAAGAATGCCTCTATCAAACAAGCCCAAGACTTACCTAACTCTATATCTTGTCTCCTACAGTAGTCAAAACAAATGCCTGTGAGAGAGCAGGAACAGGTCAAGAACATCATAATTCCTCCTAATCCACCAACCTCCAACTACTTTCAGCCCAGGCATTTCGTGAGCTGTGTATGACAGCTATACATTTATTAATCCCCAGTTCCCTTTGAACCCATGCAAACTGTTCCAACTGACAGCATCCCTTGGCAAGGAGTTCTCCGAGTCTACTATCTGTTGCCCAAAGAGACATGTCAGCTGATTTATTTGAACAATGCTCTTCCTAGCTTGACCTGAGGCCTCCTAGATTTTGCACTGAAAGGCATATGGCAGTGGTGATTTTATAGACCTGTATCACACCCTTCCTCAGTTACCTCTTTTGCATGCTGGAAAGACTTAGTTTACTAAGGCCCAGAACTCCATGCAGCATTCAAGACAGAAGTAAACCTTGCATTTTCATAATGATATAATGAGGTTGTTCTATTATCTATTTCTCTCCTAAGAATTCCTAACTTTACGTTCTTTGTTTTGACCACTATTTAGTGCTGAGCTGATGTTTTCTCAGATTCATCTTTCACAACCCTATCATCTCAGTCCAGAGTGTAAATTATTTCCTCAAAGCTTTTTTTATGTAAATTTGTGGGGAAGGGCTTCCTCAGGTGCATCACTTCACATTTAGCTGCATCTACTTTTACCTAAATAAGGGGTCTGATTCTCTAGCAACCAGTATTATTAGATATTTATGCATATGCAAATGCAGTGTGAGCAGTATGTGCCATATGAACATGGTGGCATTAAACAAAACCAGAAAACCAAACCTTTGCCTTGGATTATGAGAAGCTGCAATGCATTACTGGTTTTGACTGCATTTAGGAAAGCTTCATACACAAAAATGTTTCTAGAAACAATGACAGTGCAAATAATTTTCTGAAAACTTATAGTGGAAAGATTGAAATTCTCGTATTTGGAATAGCTTCTGGGGGGTCCGACAATAGGTCTGTGAATAAACGTGTGAATAAAAAATGAGTACCAGCTTACAAAGGTGATGACGTCTGAAGAGGAAAGAATACTATGCAACGTTGGTGAGCACCAGTTTTGAAGTTGACAAATATTATAGACTTGGCTATGCTAACTGTTCAGGAATATATTATAGTTAT
The DNA here is from genome assembly GCA_013389945.1 of Fregata magnificens. Taxonomy (NCBI): domain Eukaryota; kingdom Metazoa; phylum Chordata; class Aves; order Suliformes; family Fregatidae; genus Fregata; species Fregata magnificens. The sequence goes on along the minus strand of WAAD01021919.1, from coordinate 20,922 downwards.
TATAATGTTTCAGAAAGCTATGAAAAAAATTAGTGACTTGAAAGAAATCATTACATACTGAGATTTTTTAAAAAGCCTGCACTAAATCCATCAGATGCATTTTCATGGAAATTCGTGTCTTGTTTTTTCTGTGGTATGGTACTGTGATCGCAATAAGGAAATTATAATATTCTGTATTGGGTTTGTGTGGCAAGGTTTTGGTAGCAGGGGGCTATAGGGGTGGCTTCTGTGAGAAGCTTCTAGAAGCTTGCCCCATGTCCTATAAGCCAATACCAGCCAGCTCCAAGATGGACCCGCCACTGGCCAAGGCCGAGCCCATCAGCAACGGTGGTAGTGCCTCTAGGATAACATATGTAAGAAGTGGAAAAAAAAACCCCTGCTGCTGAACAGCAGCCAGAGAGAGGAGTGAGAATATGTGAGAGGAACAACTCTGCAGACACCAAGGTCAGTGGAGAAGGAGGGGGAGGAGGTGGTCCAGGCGCCGGAGCAGAGATTCCCCTGCAGCCCGTGGTGAAGACCATGGTGGGGCAGGCTGTCCCCCTGCAGCCCATGGAGGTCCATGGTGGAGCAGATATCCACCTGCACCCCACGGAAAGGACCTGTGCTGGAGCAGTTCATGAAGAACTGTACTGTGGGACAGACTCACGTTGGAGAAGTTCATGGAGGACTGTCTCCCATGGGAAGGACCTCACGCTGGACCCGGGAAAGAGAGTCCTCCCCCCTGAGGAGGAAGGAGCGGCAGAAACAACCTGTGATGAACTGACTGCAACCCCCATTCCCCATCCCCCCATGCCACTCGGGGGGGGGGAGGTAGAGAATTCGTGGGTGAAGTTGAGCCCGGGAAGAAGGGAGGGGTGGGGGGAAGGTGTTTTAAGATATAGGTTTTATTTTCTCATTATCCTACTCTGATATGATTGGCAATAAATTAAACTAATTTCCCCAAGTCAAGTCTGTTTTGCCCGTGACGGTAACTGGTGAGTGATCTCTCCCTGTCCTTATCTTGACCCATGAGCCTTTTGTTATATTTTCTCTCCCCTGTCCAGCTGAGGAGGGGGAGTGATAGAGCGGCTTTGGTGGGCACCTGGCGTCCAGTCGAGGTCAACACACCACATATTCATATCAAAATGATTAGTCATAACTGTCCCAGCAGTCCATAAAATTTCCAGGATTAAGCAAGGCTACAGGAAATAATTTCTGTTTTGTTTTCTCTGTGATTATAACTTCTTTGAATATCTCAAAATATGCCTTTAAGATTTTTACTTTCCCACCCTCATCTTCACCCTCCCATAGGAAACATCGCATCATTCAGCATATCTAAATACCAAAGTATTGAAATATCACAAGTCAGAGGGTACACAATGAAAATGAAAAGCAATTTCTGGAAAACAAAGCAATCCCTAGTCACGTAGTATTTTATTTAATCTGCATAAGAAAGGCTAATACAAGGAGATATCATAATCTCCAGTATGATTTAATCTTGTAACATAAAGCTTTGCTATGCAGTCAAAAGAAAACAAAAAACAAACCACAGAGTTAGTCTTAGACCTTCTCTATAGATGGAAAATAATTTAAATCCTTTCCACAGAGATATTTTAAACTGTATTAGCATGAACCCGAAGAAACAGTCACTTATATTAAAAGATAAACAAACTGAGGGAGTGGGAGCGCGATGCATCACGAAGAAAGCGAAGGCAAGCTGGCGTTTCATTAACGCACGGGTTTTGCATAAGAGTTTTTCTTTCGTTCCTTTTAGTTTCTATGGACACGGCTGCTTCTTCAGAGGTGGCTCGGCCCTACGTGTGCTTGTGAGGAGACCTAAAGCAGTGGAGGAGACCATCGAAGAAGATGGCGTATAGAGAGCAGCCCTTCAAGGCCACACCAGGCCCCGATGGCACCGCGGGCATGGGGGTCAGCGTCCAGGTGCCACGTTTCAGCACCTGCCCGAGCCCGGGCCCTGCCTGATCCCAGCAGCCCCAGCCCTGGCCCTGTGCCTGCCCTGATGCCCCAGCCCCCAGCCCAACCTCCAGCCCCACCTCGGCACGGCCTCCTCCCCACCACTTGCAGGGCCCTGGCGGGGCTGCTGGCGCAGGGATGGATGTCATGTGTGGAGTGGGAGGAAGTAGAGGAGCTTGTTACAGCTGAAACCAAGAGGCTGGGCTGAAGCCTCCATTGCTAGTCTGTTTTCCAATGAAATTAAATGAATTAGTGATTAAAATCCTCTGCCCTGGCTTGCTGAAAGCGATACAACCTGTTTTATAGCACAGCCTGATGTTTACAAAATTCCTTCCTCTAAAGGAAATAATAACTGAAGTCACGCTAACATTTGCTAACGAAATAATAGCTAGGAATGGCATGTTTTCACAGAACGTGATGGAAGACACCTTCTTGGAAGTACCCAGCTCATGATGTGGTAGCTAGATGACATTAAAGCACATGCAATTAAAAGTGAGAATTGGAAAAAACAGAGAATTCAAGGCTTGCTGGAATAACCTGCCACAGCTTGTCAGCTGAACAGGAAATGCTACCTACAGAGACCTCTCTCTCTGACGCTGTTGCAGACCCACATCCACTCTGCTTCATGACTTAGGTTATTTGTTTCAGGATGACCTCCTTTTCCACAAGCCATAGCGAATCTCTCTCCCCATGCCTGAGAAGCCAAAAATTGCCAAAGATATGCAATGCAAAGGACTACAAGGAAAAAAAACCCACACAAAAATGGGGCGTGGGAAGGAAGCAGAAGGGCCTGGGGAGCCCCCAGCTCTTTGCTTTGTTCACCCCCATGCGATGCACCTTCAGGGGTGTTTAAACCTCTTGGGTCTCGCCTCGCTGCTGGGCTGGGCTGAGAGCACACACACACAGCGCATTCCTTTGTGTCACTTAATGGAGGATAATGTGAAGCTGCAGTAACTCACACCTGTGCCTCCACACTGCAAAATCCAGGCAATAATTTGCAAGAATAAGTTGCCTGGAGAGGGACATCCCGAAGAATCAGTAGGATGCGTATCAGTGAGATGTGGCCTATATCCACTTGGATACAAGGACAAAAATGTTCACAGTGAATGGTCAAGCACTGGGACAGGTTGCCCAGACAGGCTGTGAAATCTCCATCTTCAGAGGGTTTCAGAAGTCAGATGAAGAAGGCCCAAGCACGCTGCTCTAACTTTAAAGGTGACTCTGCTTTGAGCAGGGGGTTGGACCGTGTGGGCTCCAGAGGTCCCTTTCCCTCTGAATTATTTTCTGATTGAATACAGGAATGGGCTGGTGAAGGCGTAGGCTACATCTACACCAGTAAGCAACACAGTTGTAGAGAATACTTCCGGGGAGCTGAACTAAATCATCTCAATTATTAGAACAGTCCTTGGCATCGTTTTGGACTGCCCCAGCTAGCAGTCTGCCAAACCGTTCACAGGCACAGCTGGGGAGACAGCACACACCTGCACACACTGTCAATGAACAGTTTGTGTGTAGCTACCTTTTGGAGGCAGCTGAAAGGCTTCAGCAGTGTGCACAGAAATTTTTGCATGCCAATTGGCACCAATGCCAGAGAACAGTCCTGGGCACATTTGTTTACTAGTTTAGAGCAGCCCCAGTGTGGGAATTACACATGTATTTCTAGGAGTCCTTCCCAAGACTTTGAAGTGGTACTGCAGTCTTTAACTACAATAAATAGATTTTTTGATCTTATCACAGGATGTTACAGTCCATAGATTCATTACTTCTTTTCTTCTTTGAGCAAACACCTTGTACCTCTCTGTTAGTGAGAGATTCAGAAACGTTGGCACACACCACACTGCAGAGAGCTCATGCAAACACCACAGACTCGACTGCTATTCTAGAAGGGCACAGGTTTCCCCTAAGTCCTGTAGTGTATCTGCCAATCCAATGAGGATGTCTCAGCTATCACAGAGCATCTAAAATAATGCTAAACTCCCCTGTTTAGGCAACTGGATCCCATACGTGGTTCTAGAGAGACTTGGTTCCAAAAGACACAACAGAATGGGAAGCATGTTGCATAAAACAAAAGGAAATAAGGATATCTAAAACGAAGGGCAGCAATGTGCAAGCGCAACTGTGTGAAGCAAGAACGGTTCAGATGGATAGACCCGTCTTTGGCTATACAGTTGTGGAGAACAAAGAAGATATCTCAGGTCTTTGCCAACATAATGCCGTAGTGTGGCATTGGAATAAAGCAATAATTTTATTCAATCTTGTTATTCTAGACAGAAAAATGTTTTACTAGCCCATCCACTAACTTAATGAAGTTCTCCTGTGCTGTCCTGCAAAAGAGACTTTTAAACTTAAGAGGTACCTTTCCTGAGATGCAAGAAAAGACAGCTTTCTGCCCCAAGGAGGGAAGAGCTATTCCAGTTTCCTTAGCAGGAAGCAGCAGCCGTTCTGGCTGAGAAGCAGAAATATTCATGGCATTATTCTGCAGATAAGATTTGTCAATAACTGATCTGCAGGCAAAGCAAACGATTGCAAAATAGATTTGGCTTAGATGAAAACAAACAAATTCAGATTCTTGCCAAAACAGGCAGTGTTAAAAATTCTGTTCAAGTCTGATGACATGTTCCATTAAACCCCAAACGCAAATGTTTTGGTTTTAAGCACTTGTTAAGAAAATGAAGGAAAGGATGGACTAGATTCACAAAGCTGCTGTTGCCTCACTTCCTTAGCTCTGTCCCAGACTTCCTCCAAAATACCTCAGCTCTGATTTACTCCTTCACCAGGGAACTTTCCTTTAATTCACCTCTGCAGGAGTGGGTTTGGCTTCTTTTCACAGAGCAGTGCCCAGAACACCAGGCTTGTCATTGATAGGGAAGAGGACTTGCTCTGAGCCTCCCTTTTTAATAATCTGCCACCTTGCATAAATATTTAAAGGTCCAGTGCAGCAGCAATTAACACCTTCCAGGTGAGTGCCTAATCCACCAAGTGAGAGAGACATCCTTTTCATGCTCCACTTTTTGAACCAAACCTTGTTTGTTTTACCTACTAAAGGGCACTGAGTCCCTTTTTAGGAGAAATGAGAGAAAAGCATCCCTTTCTTTCATATGAGTGATTTGAGTGGATCACTCAGTTCTGCAGAAATTTTGTTCTCACATAACTGGAAAAAGACTGTCTTGGAATTGTGTAACATTCTGCATGAAATAAGAGAACTCCTTACCTACTACATTATAGTATTGCTAAAGCTGTTCTTTTGGCCCATTTTTATATTTTTATGTTCTACTATGGAATTATTGAGCCCATGGTTTTGTTAAGTAATTCAACAGGGGGTAAAATGCCTTTGAATTTTCTATGAAGATCTTCACTCTCCCAGCCAGCTATTAACTCAAAGGAAGTATTTTCCTTTTCAGTTATGCTGTAGGTAACCTGTGGATGACCTTTACAGTTCAGATCGCTTAATTTTTTTTGTATTTCTCATACAGCTTCAGGTTTATCTATCTGCATTACAAAACCCACAAGAACATTTTTGGTTTCCCAGTCCTTAAATGCTATTACTCCATATTACATAAATGTAATGCACCATTTAGCATCCCCAAAGTCTATAGAAACAAGGAACTCCTTCTAATTACATTTTTAAAAGAACAGCTTTCAAAGGAAATAAAGTCAATGACAAGCATGAGATGTAATTGGATAACATGATTGCAGCACACCACACTGCAATTCAAGAAATTCCCCAACTCAGCCAATATTACCCAGTAATTAAAAATATCAATCACGTCTGCATTCCTTTGTCATGCAGGGACAGGTTGAAGCTTTAGATACCTATATTCCTAGAGGTATAAACACAATACCCATGGTAATTTTGTCTTGTTTGAGTTTCCATGGAAACAGTGTTTATGGTATTGCAGTGTTATCAGGGAAAAAAAATGAGTTATAAATAATAAAGAGGCTAATGTTGTTTCCCTTGGTCTTGCTGAACAGCTTCAGGCACTGAGACAGATGAATTGGATAGAAATGGAAGACAGCAGCTGTAACACCAATGCTTATTATCGGCTGTGCTTTATTACTGGGAAGCCCTTATTACTGCTAAAGCTTCATAATGTGATGGTGCCAAATTACTTTTTATTAACTATTATAACCACTAAAGATCTGGCTTCCTTAGAAATAATTGGCTATGCTATTTTCACTCTAGTAATTTGCAGAATTCTAACTTGTCTTTTGAAAAAGATTCAACCTCAGTTCGCATTTTGCTCATCTAGTCTCCATATTTCAACCAGATTTTTGTTTGTTTATACCTCCTATTCTGGATTCCCATCAGCATTACAGAATATCACTCTTACAACTACATTACTTTTGTTGATATGCAAAGCTCCACATAAATATATATTACCCCAAAGCTAGGCAACTCTCCCTTGTAACATAAATGGGCCACTTCATAGAGGCAGAGCTTTTTATCCATTTCTGTCATGCTATTTAGTAAAAACAAGTGGGCCTAAGCTATTGCACACTCAAATGTTGGTACGTAATTGACCCAGCTGTCAGAACCTCACGGCTCTCTGTCAGCTCTTTCTGTGCTCTGTAATTTTGAGAACGGGTGCAACAGAAACTGCTCCTGTGAGATGTTCGGTATCGTCAAGCCCTGCTGAAGTCATGGGTAATTGAAAGCACTCCACACTTCACAGGAGGCCTTCAGGACCACGTTCACATGGAGGACTTAATCACTTAAAGGAGGAGGTAGGCACCCATGTCATAAATAAGTTGAGCTACTTGCCACCTAGCTTTCATTTAATGCAGAGGCAATCTATAAGAAGTAGTTTCAGCATAGTAGGACCTAATCCGGACAAAACAGGTGAGAAGAAAGGACTGTATCCCTCCTTTCCCACTGCTTTAATATCTTATTATACCTTTATGATTCTCCTCATATTATCAACACTTCTAATTGCAGTGTGAGGCCCAGGATAAAAGTTCTTCTGTATTTTAGAAAAGAGATTTTAAGACCATTTCTTGCAAGGGTTTCTTAATGGCTGCTTTTAATTGCTGGTATGAACGAGGTTTCTCTTGAGATCTGGCAAAGTTAGCACTCTTCGTAAAAACGCTTCAATATTCTTTGGACCTAAGAGACAAGGGCAACTTCATTTGCTTATTAGAACATTCACCCCTGCAATTACAGTGAATGCAACTAATGAAGTCCCTATGTCCACATAAATAGCTATGTTCCCTATGAAATGAATGTCCTATTTTGGTGTTTTGTCTCTTGTACTAGCCAGGTGCAAAGTCTTCAGAGAAACTTCATGATGAACAGTAATAGAAAAAATTCACAAAGGAAACCCCTGCCTAAGCCTACACTGACAATTGTTGCTTCATGTTCGTGAGCTGCTTCTCTCTTTTAAAAATCTTGTTTTCAAACTGAGTGCCTCACGGACAGGATTATTTTTTATCTGTCTTCTATATTTACTTTCAAACTCTTGACCTAAACAATACTTTGTCCAAGGACTCTACCAGTTAATTATGGATTGTGAAAGAAAATTGATTCAATTTGTGTATCTTAAAAAATGTTGAGACAGGCTTAAATGCATAAGGATTTCTTTTCAGGGTCCGTAGCTGATGGCGCGCGATAGACTCCAGTGATTAAAGTTACTTTCAGGGAAAAACAAAAAATAAAAGGAGAAAGAAATGCTTATCCTGGTGGCAATCACTTTCCATAAGGAAGCTGTCAAAAGGGACATGACAACACTTCAGGGTGTGCAAGTGCAAGATGACAAGAACATCAGCACAAAAGCAGCAGCTGAAAAGTGCTGCCAGAGCAGCTTCGGCATGCACAGGTGACAGCTCGCACAGCTGCAAGTGAAAGGCAGCCAGCAGTATTACAGGGTAAGGGCTGCAGAGTTGCAAAGCGAAGCCCCTGGGCATCGCAAAAGTTCAGGCACTTGAGGAACTGCAAAACAGTTTAAAACATTCAGAAAAAAAAAAAGGCCTAATGCTCAGAAGGGGACCCGACAGTGGCATTTCTGTTGCAGTGAATATGCTTTATTTGCGTCACTACTTGATGTGACTGGTACCTGACCTGTGAATTCCTTACTTGCTTTTCCTATGTCTGACTGAAATTCCCTAGCAAAAGTTTACAGGCAGCACTGATGCATGCAAGATCTGTACCAAGTTATAGTGATTCATTTGGATGGCAGTGGCACACAGGAGCTTCTTGGCAGGATCAGAACACCTTATAAGTATGCATTGAAGAAGACTATAAGATAGAAACTTGTCCACCACAGGCACAGAGACATACATTTAGTTCCATGGGTAAGTTATTAAAAGATCAGCTTTAGAACTGTATATAATAATATTATATCTATAATATAATATAATATAATATATATTAATATATGTGGTCTTTCCTTCCCGTATGTACAAATTAAATGTAGTGTTCCTAAATTGCATTTGTAAATATTTGCATGCACATGCACAACTTCCTGAATGAGTCAACTCCACTGTTTCTTCAGAGCTAGGCTAGAAGCTTGTGTTTGAAATGTTGACACAGTGAAAGTGAGAAAATTTATGAACTGCCTGGCATTAATGTACCTGACGACAATGATCACAAGTTTTTCTAACAGCTCACTGAAATCAAGGGACTGTTGCAGTTCTTATTTTGCCTTTAGCAAAACCCCAGCTATAGCAGTGAGAGGTTTCTGCCTTTGCAACGCGGTGATTCCATTTCATTGCTCACAGCAAATTAAAAATATTTTTATGAATGTTATTTAAAGGAGAAAATCAATAATGATTCAGACTCTTGGCCTCTTCAGTGAATTGTCAGGATTATTTTGGAGGATTATTACATTGGCAGGAGTGCTTAGCAAATCTATCAAAAATATGCACAGAGCTTTCTCACCACAACTTATTTTTTAGACAGATGCCAGATTTGTGCTCTTATAGCCATATCCAGATGCCTAAATTTGGAAACACAAGCTCTGCATATCCTGCAGCTTCTGCAGAAGGAAAAGGGAGGTAAGAAGTGCCTTTTTTTTTCTCTTTTTTTTTTTTTTTTTTTTTTTTAAGTCAAGGCAGACTGCTACCAGCAATACCTAAATACGGATTTAGGAGTTGAAAAGATCATCATCATCAGAAGACAGACTGGTTTCATCAACAAAGTATACGTATTTCCTCCACTCAGAACTGTAGGATTCCAGTTACCCTTTCAGCACCCAGTGAGTGAGCCTAGATAGGTATTTCACTATGTGGATCCTGAGGTGCTCTATTCCCCTTTCTAAAAGAAGGAAGTGGCAGATGATAGGCATCTCCCCATGGCCTAGAAGAAGCTTTCCAGTGACTCTGCCATCTCCATCAAACTAGCATTTTTTTCTTAGGCTTACTGCCAGACCTGTGATGTAGGACTCGTGGAAGACATTGGAAAGCAAAGTCTAGAGTGTCATCAGATTAAATGTACTACCACGTCTTTTAGACAGACGACAAACACTCTGCAATCACTAACATCAATTTTTGCATGGATTTTTACTTACTAAAAGTCATAAAAGTTTAAGAAGATAAAGTTAAAATTTCTGAAACATTTAAAGTTAGTTGCATTCAAGTAAAACAGAAAAATAGTCCTTTTAGAAGGGAAAGAAAAGCTATTTTAGATCTCTACAGTAAATATATTTTCTTTCAACAATGTGGAAAAGCAGCATAGATCAATGACAGTTGTAATTATGTTAATTATTTCTATAGCATATAATATTTGGAACTCGCTATCTGAGTGAAAGAGGGAAAATTCAACTTCTTTCTCCAAAAGTAGAGCTAACATACTCTTATCTACACTGTTAGTGGTATCTTGGAGCCCTCTAGCTCACAGTTCTTTTGTGATATTTTGAGATCTATTACAGCACTGTTAATTGTGTTTTGAAACATCGATTTTAGGAAAGGGATGGAGTGTACTACATTAGAAAGCATTTGAGCCTTGGCAAAAATATACTGCATATACTGGAAATGAAGTCAAGATTGACTTGTACTTGTACCCCATGGGAAAAGCATAAACACTTGTTAATTATAGAGGAAGCTAACCACCAAGGTAGCTGGGGACACAAATTCGTATTTCCAAACAAAGAAAACTAAACATTCGCTTACACAACCCTGCTAGAGAAAGGGCTGTGCAGATCTCTCTGCATTAAATGAGCTACTTCCCCGGGGCAAATGAACCCGGCCAGCAGCCTGGCGCCACTCGGAGACGCAGGAATGAGAAAGGCTGATTGAGCAGCAAAGTGTTACCTTGTCTTCTCGTGGCCAGCCTCTTCACTATCCTTCACACCACCACAGTGAGGACACACTGCCACATCCCGGCTCCGCCAGCAAACTCGTGAGGTGCTGAGTTTTCCTGCAGCCCTTGTACCTCTTATTGTCCTCTCCAGTAAGAGAATAGTCAAAGTGAGCTGGGGTGGGCAAGGGAAGCTTTTCAATAAGCTTTAATCTGTGGTCACAGGAGGGCTAGGTAACTCATTCAGTGCTGCTTACCCAGCATGTGCTGTTGTTTCCATGTTAGCCAGGCTACTCCTTCTGGGCAGCTTGCGCTCCCTGTCCTTATTCCCCTGCCAATATCTATGAAAAATCCTGGGGCCATTGCAAGCCCCAAGGGCTATGTCCGTAGCATGGCCTCAAGCACCCATCCCATTTAATCATTAGCATGCTTATCTGCTGACAAAGGTTTAACCTGTGCTAGCTAGCTCTTGCCCAGACCAGGCACCCAAGCACCCTTCAGAGGAGAGCAAGGACCCAGCAGACCTCATACTCACATTGTATCCAGCAAACCATATGGATGAGGCCACTGTGTTTTGGAGGAGAGGAGAGTTTAGCACACAAGCGCAAGCTGTGCCCTGCCATTGGGCCCAGAGGCAGAGAAAGGCCCAGCCTCATTATGTTTGCTACCACGGACACAGAGACATCAGTCAGGTGAATTTGAGCTCCACATCAGAAAAAGGAGCAATAGCAACACGTTGACCTCCACCCCTGCTCATTACTTTGGAGCTGCTGGAAACACCCAAACAGTAGACGTGAATCCAATTGCTATTCAAGCAGAGCAATAAAAAATAAAATCATCGCTTCCAATGTTGTCCTCTGCATATGCAGTTCTTTTTCCACAGGATTTTTACTTGTAGCAGGAAACTCATAAGAATACATAAGAATAAGAAGCAGCTTGTCTGATAGCTGCTGAAATGCTGGTTTTAGTGACAATCTCTACAGCTATGTTAGAGGCAGTAGATAGAAAAGACTCTGCTGTGCCTCTTTGGTCATAATTGGAATGTAAATAACTGTTTGCTCTAGTCAGATACATTCTGCACAGTGGACATAAAGTAAGATCAGAAAAATAGTAGCCTTTGAATGTATGAGGAACAAATGCTCGCCTAGTACTTCTAGAACAGTGAAAGAAGGGTTTGAAATCAAACTCTGTAACAAATCATTCTGTGTTGTTGTATATGCTAACTGAAAACATGGGAGGAGGTGGAGCTCTTGGGCTCAATGCACAGATTTCTTTGTATAGTTATTAATTTTCTTATTTATATTATTCACGAAGGTTTGTAGTGCATAAGATTAGTGCAGCTAGACAAAGCAAAGCCTTGCTGCATTAGCACATGACTTAGCATGCTATCTAGGCTGAACAGGAGTGAGTCTGATGAACTGGGTGAGTGAAAACCCATTGCACTAGCTTATAGTGAGGCTGGTATGGTGGAATGGGCAAACCCCACATTGCATCAGCTTGAGATAACACTGGGAAAACTAGATCAGTGAAATTCACCTGGTTTAGCATGTATGTTCAGAATGAGCCAGGCAGGTCAGCTGAGTTTAGGCAGCAAGAGATGTATTCTCCAGTTCCCTGTTTTTATTAAACCAAAAATACACCTGTATTCCTATTGATTGAAAAAGGCGGGGGGCGGGGGGAGTAGGGACAGAAGAGAGAGCTGAAGAAGAGAATGATGGAAACAAATAAAAGTCAAAGACTAAAGCAAAAGGTTTTCAGAGGCTCCCACAGGTGGAGAGGATGCAAGGAAGGTTTACCCTCGGTCCAGCTGATAAATGATATCTCGAAAGGGAAACGTGACAGGAGTGGAAAGATGATGAGTCAAAATACAAGGGCACTGTTAATAATTCATTGCCCTGTGTTTTGTTTTCAAAATTGCAAACCCTTCTCTTAACCTTCACTTTGACAGAATAAAGCAAACTGATTCCTTTTATCCCTAAGTCTCATCCATTAAAAAAGCCAACTCTGAATGAGATGACAAGCGAAAAGGTCCCCCATTCTTCTGAGCAATGAGTTGAACAGAGGGAATAGGCAAACTCACAGAGGGCCTTTCATTCAGCAAGCATTGGGAAAGCCTAGAAAATTTGGGCACACATTTCACACTCCTCTACAAAGGCCTGTTTGGGTCTGGGAACACTCATGCTGTCAAAATAAATCCCTTTTGGCAGCTGATAACTAACACAGACCTGAAGAGCTGCATAACATCTCTGAACCCCAGAATTAAACATTCTCAATACCCATCAGAAACAGAATACATTTTTGTGAGCTATGGCCAGATGCAACTGAGCAAAGCCCAGCTAATTGCAAGCATCTGCAGGAAAAAAGGCCACAAATGACCCATCTAGTTTGCTTACAGCTATCACCAGTATCATCTGTAGGTATCTTTCAGTAGGAGGCGTATAGCAGCTCCCCACCATTACTTCTTATGTGAACGTCATTCAGCATGGGTTCAGTTCCCTTCCAAACCACAAGTGACTGCTTGCTAAGAGTACAGAGACAATAATGTGGTTCTTAATAACAAAATGCTATATAAATAAATAATGAGAAATAAGTGAAGGGAAAATTAGTGATATGTTATACCAACATTAACGAGAAGCTTGTATGGACAGCATCACCTTTTCAGTACAGCATATCATATCCAGTAAGATTCTCAGATGAACTTGACATATTGTATTGGGTTTACATGGCAAGGTGTTGGTAGCAAGGGGGGTGCAGGGGTGGCCTCTGTGAGAAAAGACCAGGAGCTGCACCCACGTTGGACACAGCTAGTTTCAGCCAGCTGCAAGATGAACCCACTGCAGGACACAGCTGAGCCAATTTGCAACACTGGCGGTGCCTCTGTGATAACATATTTAGGAAAGGGTAAAAAATGCTGCACAGCAGCTGTGAGAATGGGGAGTGAGAAAAAATGGGGGGGAAACAGCCCTGCAGACACCAAGATCAGTGAAGAAGGAGGGGAAGTACGTGCTCCAGGCGCCTTAGCAGAGTCCCCTGCAGCCCACGGAGATGACCATGGTGAAGGAGGTTTTCCACCTGCAGCCCATGGAGGACCCCACACCAGAGCAGGTGGACGTGCCCTGAAGGAAGCTGCAGGCTGTGGAGAGCCCATGCTGGAGCAGGTTTTCTGGCAAGACCTGTGACCCATGGGGGACCCACGCTGGAACAGTCTATTTCTGAATGACTGCATCCCGTGGAAATGACCCATGCTGAAGCAGTTCTTGAAGGGGTTGCCCCTTTCCACTGTGCCACTCAGGGAGAAGGAGGTAGAAGAGTCGGAAATGAAGGAGTGAAGTTGAGCCTGTGAAGAAGTGGGAGGAGGGGGTTTTAGTTTTGGGTTTGTTTCTCACTATCCTACTCGCTATCCATTTTTAGCTGGCAATAAACTAAATTAATCTTCCCCAAGTCGAGTCCATTTTGCCTGTGACAGTAATTGGTAAGCAATCTCCCTATCTTTATCTCAACCCATGAGCTTTTTTGTCTTATCTTCTCTCCCTGTCCTGTTGAGGAGGGGGAGTGACAGAGCAGCTAGGTGGGCATCTGGCAGCCAGCCAAGGCTAATTCCACTACACATTTCTAACATAAGAATACAAAAGAAAAAAAAGATTTAAAAATGCAAAAATATTGGCTAAGTCATAATTTAAAACTTGGTACCAACAGGAAAAATGTGTGAAGTTGTACCACAGCACAACAGTGACTTGGTTCTCCAAGTTAATTCTGACTATGCTCTTTAGAAAGTCCAGCAGAGTCATTCATTTTTTGGGATATCAGACAAGGAAATGAGTTTAGGATTAGATTAAGCACCCACCAGAAGTCACTACTGTTGCACAAAAATAAATCTAGAAATATATTTTCTTGATTCTAAAAGCAGCTTAATGATCAAGCCTCAGAAATTGCAGCTGGGGGCAGGGGTCGTCATTATTTCCCCTTTCCATTAAAGTAATCATGAGAGTGCTATGAAAGCTGGGAGCATTGCCAAGAAGAAGGACTTTGCTTTCAAGTGAACTTCATAGGTTCAGGGAATTTGAACTGAGCATAACATTTGATGCATTAATTGGAGCACTTGTCAAATGTAACATTTTTAGTGCACGATGGTGTCTTCATTAATCATGATGATACTCTGTGTATGATAGCCAAAATGGAAAGAAAAGCTGAAGAGACCAGACTGCAATTACTTCAAACCCTCCACAGGAGGAAAGAGCTTGAGAATTTGGGCTTTATATTTTCCAGTTTGCAGGACCCTAAGAAATACAGGGCCATGTCCTAATTTTAGATGTGCTTTTTGAGATCCTGCTCCTATTGTCTTTGGCAAGCATGCTTCCAAAGTTATACTGCGCACCTCTGCCTACTTATTCATACTTGGTAGTGATACAGAAGGCAATCGAGTTAAAATTAATTTGAGTTTTTACACATAAGAGAGGCTGAGTCTTTTCTTCCTCCAGTAGAAATATGATTAAGTTTTTCTATTTCACTTTGTCCTACAAACAGGAGATATCCATAAATTATAGCAGCATAAAGGCTTGGCCTTTTCACGTCCTGATAAAGCAGCCATTTGAAAAATGTTCTTCATTTCTTCAGCCCATTGAAGAGATGCTCTGCTTTTCCCAGTGGGTCCTTTGACTCTTCAAACTCACTCTTTCAGTTTAGTTGCTTACTTAATATGACATTGATGTTTTCATTTATCTCATTTGTGGCAAATGAAAGGTCTCGTCAATAGGGATTTTGCACATCTTAAAGTTTCAGTAAGACTTCTTTTCCTTTTTAATGAAATTATTTCCTAACAGTCCTTTTATAGTGTCACGTTGAGCTGACAAGAAATTGTTTCTTTTCAAGGTTCCAGAGACTTTTCCCAAGGTAGCTACAACTCAATCAACACAGAAAATAGTCTTGCAAAATGTTTTTGCAATTTTAAAGGGCTAGAGGTCTCAGTAGCTCCTTGCTATGATGGTAAGAGGTGACTCAGAACCTGTAGCTGGAGTGTGCCAGATTTAATTATAAAAGAACTTAATGCAGGTCAACAAAATTCTCTTAAAGGTTAGCTTGTTCCAATATGCTTTGTACAAAGTATTGCAACTGAAACATACAACCTCTTCAAAAGGCTTGAGAAGGAAATTGCCTGCTAGAGTGAGCAGGAACCATGTTACTTACAGGGAAAGAGATGCAGTTGTAGAAACAGGGAGGTGATTAGCCTGTGTGTTCAGCATTATCATGGAAAAGGTTGCTAGCTGGTGCTATTTGACAGTCGCGTGAGGGTGAACACCAGCATGGACCCTACTGACGATTCTACTGGGAGCACTGGAGGCCTGCCCAGGGTGACCTTGGGCACAGCTGCAGTGGCCCATGGCTTTCAGGGGGAGGGGTCATGCCATCTGCATCTACACCAGCCAGATGGACTGTGCCAAGGCAAAGACCAGAGGGGAGCAAAGGGACCAGGAAAAGAGGGTGCTCTGTCTGGCACACCAGGTAATGGGTGGCTTCCTCCCATACCCCAAACCTTCTTGTCATGTCATGCATTGTCACCTTGAAGACATTGTCACTGAAGAGCGTCAGTGTAGCCAAAAAAATTTACTAAAAGATTTGATTATTTATTTAAGATCATATCCTCACAGAAAATACTCACTTTTCATCCTTCTGCAAGAGACTTTGTAGTACTTTACTGAATAATAAGGCATGGAAGCTCTCTTACCTCAGTTACATAGGCATCAAATTGAGGCACAGAAAGACCTAATGATCCTAAACACAGGAATCTGTTTAGGATCTTACCTATTTCATGCGCCAGTGCCCTAATGCATGCCCCATCCTTCCAGCCACACTGGAGCCATTTCTCTGTATACGAGCAGATGCAGCTTTGCCTTTGTCCTTTGCAGCAACCTAATTCTAGAGCCAGCTGTGGAAGAGGCCTAGAAGCCATGGGGATAATTAATTTGTATAAGTTTATGGCCCTAACAAGATGTTTCACCAGGCATAAGCTATTGCAGCATGCAATTCTAGTCTTTCTTTTTTTACAGAGTATGAACCTAGTGATGATTTTAGCACATTGTATTAGTCCAGCTCTCATCTGGGACTCCTCCCCTGCTAGGGAAACACCTTATGGAGAAAATTTTTCAGCTTCTTATGAAATAAATGAGCTTTCTCCTGGAGGCAAAAGGAGAAGAAATGGAAAATATCTTGACATTTTTGTAAATACATATTCATTAACAAATTAAGTTAAACTCAGACTGTGCGACTCATGGGCAAATAATCTTAGGTCTGAAAATCAAAGGATGCCTTTGAAAGCTTGGTGTTATACGTCTGAAGTTGAACACCCACCACATCCCAAGTGGTGCCAGAAACCACAGGGAAGGCTGGTCCCACTGCTCCCATCAGCTCCTAGCTCTCACCACACAAAGGAAATGTGAGTTCCAAAGATGCTACTCAAAATGGAGAATGTCCAAGACACCTACCTGGTCTGGGGGATGATGAGAAGGCTGGAAAGGGTTGTGATGGGCTGTCTGGGTTTGTTTTTTGTTTTTTTTTTTTTTCTGGGGAAATAGATGGAAACTGGGGCTTCCCAGAACAGAGTCCACAAATCAAGATCTGGTAGCAGTTAGATGTAAATGACAGGCCAAATCACCATTTTATCTCCCCATTCTGTTTAAGATTAAGCAGAAGCTATCATCAAATCTTTATTGTGATATAAACACATGCCTCATAGCTGATCTGACAGATGGTACTGCTTGAGCATATCAGTTGAACTGGCTGTGCTTATATGGATAGTCAGACACGGCAAATGGTCTTTTGCATTCTTCCAACACACACAGACTGTTTCTTCTTTGATAAACTCATATGCTAAAATAAAATGTATGTCAATTTTCTGTCTGGATTTTCCATCTAATCAAATTTGGGCATAATGGCAAGTGCTTTTCCACTCAAGATAACTGAACTACCTTCATTCACTCTTTGCAACAGCTCACAGAAACAGATGAGATGATTATTTTTGAGACATGTTAGTTCATATTCTGAGAAAATGGCTTGGTGAGATGTTTAACAAATTGGAGGGCTTTGTACATTTTGGCTACTGAGTCTGTTAGTTAGGAGAACAGGAACAATCTATTTTACTATACGTCCCTACATTCTCATTCGTGGCCAGATGTTTCCCAGAGGTGTACCCAGGCAGTTCTTATTGAAACCAACAGGGGCTGCCTGCGTCCAGGGGTAGATGCTCTTCCATCTTAGAAATGGTAGACTGAGGGAGAGGGAGCAATATCTGAGTGTGCCAAGCCTTGTGTGGGAAGAGTCCTAGTCCTTAATTCTAAGGCACAGAATTAGACAGAGTTGTCTAATGTGTTCTGGATTTGCTTGAACGTTGGGAATGTCTCAGAGAGATACACATGTTACTTGTGTGCTTGCCCCCAGAACGGTTGGCTGCTTTCATAGCTACTTAATTAAAGCAAAAACATCACTAACCCAAAAAAAGAGAGAGAAGCAAAAAATAACAGGAGAAAAGTTACATCCCTTCTTTTTGGGTGTAGAGCAGGGGGTGTTGCTACTTTCCACCTGTATTCCTACTCCTTTCCAGCTAAGATGCAAAAGTAAAAGAGAAAGAAAGATAAGAAAGGGAGGCATTTGTGATGGGTCACCACTGGGCAGGACTGGCTCCCTGAGCACCACAGTAGTGGCAGCTCAGTCTGTTCTCAAGCAGTGAAGTTTTCTCACTCTTATTTCAACGCTCTTTGCAATCTCTCAAGACTTCCTTCTTTTTTATGCAGTGGAGGTACGATTTAATCATACGAATCCACTAATTCATTTGCCTTTTACAGAGGGATTGTTTCCCAAGTATTTCTCTCTTGCTTGCCACAGGCTTTACTGCTCCCAAACGTAAGGCAGGCTATTACCACTGTGGTTACCTGCCCTTTCCCTAAGAGTGCAGAGCTTTCTGATGTCACCTGGCTGTATGTTCGAATGCATTTTTGGCCATCATTCCTGACAACGTGAAGTACCTTTTTCAATGGAGATCGATAAATAACACAGCCACTCCCAGATGTGCATGGATATCTGCTCTTTTCAAAAATGCCACCTTCCTCCTTTTATGTTAAGCGAAGGGAGATCCAAAGTCTCCAAGCAGAAGAAGAGGTGGCAGACATCTTGGAAGAAGGCAGTTCTCAGAAAATACCAATGAATTTGCCTTCTGCCTAGGCTGAACAAAGAAAATGTTGTGAAGATCAGTAAAAAATGAGAGTCGATAACAAGCCGCTGTTTAGAAACATGAAAAATTGTCTTATACGTGCAACAAAAAGAGCAAGAGGGAATGGCTGGAGAAGGAGACCATATTTATGCCATTCATGTGGAAACCAGGAGCTGTAGCAAAATGCTCACTATCCCCCAAATGATTTACTTTGGGATGAACTGGGATGAATCTTGGAGTCTGTTGTTGAATCTAGCCTAAATGTTCAATAAAAAAAGACTGCAGATTAAGATACATAAATCATTTCCACTTAGCCACCCATTTACATTACCAGGGGAAAAAAGTTGAGAAAAAATACGTTTGTAAGCAGCAGAAACAATAAAGTTTTTGATCAGTTGCCTGGTTTCTTATGATTTGCACCTTACAAGGGAGGCGCTATGTGATTCTCTACTATCTAACAAAAGATGAGCAATCTTTCTCTCTATAATAGCACTGATAGGGTCTGTTCCCCTCCTCCTACTGACTACAGAATTGCGTGAAATCTGCAGGAACATAGTATATTTGCATTTTCCAATTTTTGTCAACCTGGTTGAAATTGGCAAAAAGTATTCAAGAGTTACTGGGGCACTGACAGGCACACAAGCATGTGCATATGTGTGGGTATGGCATGTAACCTTACAGGCTTTATTTCTTTACAAAGTCAAAGCTAAAAACCTGTTGTCTTTAAAAATTAGTTTAAACTAACCTGAAAATAGATGGATAACCAAAATCTAGCTGTAATTTTTTTTATCCTATAAATTGCTGCTTTGTGATCTGCCTGGAGTCAACATGGAAGTTCT
This sequence comes from Fregata magnificens, assembly GCA_013389945.1. Taxonomy (NCBI): domain Eukaryota; kingdom Metazoa; phylum Chordata; class Aves; order Suliformes; family Fregatidae; genus Fregata; species Fregata magnificens. Next base: position 1,700 of record WAAD01021919.1, on the reverse strand, counting down.
GATTAGATTTTGCTCTGTGAGAGAAAATGGGAGGCCAAGAAAAGTTAAAAGTAAGAGTGAGCCCTGAATAGCGGGCGGATTCAGACCATCTGGTTAGCAGGAGTCGCTCTACTGTGCGCAGAAGGATATGGTCTCTTGAATACTGATATGGCAAAAACGGTTACAGGCTGCAAGGCATCACTTCCTGCTTTTGAAGAATCATGGGATTTATATTATCCATTAGATCAAGACGCAGCCTAAGGAATGGCCACTAGAGAAATCAGAGGGAAAACAAAAGAATTGAAATATCCCTCTGAAAATCACACTAGCTGTGCAAATGCCAGAGGTGATGTTTGTTCCACATGATTTGTCCAAACAATATATCTTTATGGTAAGGATTCTCAAGATAATGCCTCTATTTTGTTTCTTTGTATACAAAGTAATTTAGCAAGCGTTCCTGTGCTCTCTGTAATGTCATTCATTACACTAGCCATAAATGTTTGAATGTTAATTAGTTCTGTGGTGTTTCACGTCTTTATAACATCTACATCTGATTCTGTCTGATGTTTTCTGGGAAAACAGAAAGAATAATTAAAAAATCCTGTTTCTATGCAACAACATAGAGTTATTTGTAAAGAAATACACAAGCAGCTGCAGAGAATGTGTTTCAATAAGCCCCTTATGCAATGCCCAGAGACTGCCTTTGGAAGCAGAGCGCTGGGTAGCGGAGAACTTGGACTAGCCAACCATGGTAAGGTATGTCCTTAAAGCCCTTTCAAAATGTGGCAGGAATATAAACATCAATGTGACAGCAAGAAGATACAGTACATAAACAAGGAATGTAAAAGAAAGAGGTGACTCATCTTGGTGCCTTTGGAATTATACTAAGAGTAATCTGTCTTCCGAACCTGAATACAATAGTCAACTTCTAAAACCTAGAGGCCTTTTGTGAATGTGAGATCTGTCACCCATCAGATACAGCTTTCAGCGGACCATGCCAAATGAAATCCAACATGTCATTTCCTAAAGGAATGAGAAATAATGCAATCTATTGCAATGTAATATAAAGCAATACACAGGAAAAATACTAAAGAAGCTGGGAGATGGTGTCCTTCACTACACACTCTAAAACAAATCTCATCTACTATGCAGGATGAAAAACCTATTTCTGGTAGTTTGTCTTCTCTATAAAATGCATTCACACCTTGTCTCCAGACTTTCCTCCCGAAGGCCTGACACCACAACCCTTAATCATGTGTATAGGGTAGCAAGGTTCTTAGATGAATATGATGCATGCAGCCCTTTTTCAGTGGGATGACGGGTCATTAAGCAAGGTATTTCAGGCAAAGTGTATCAAAATGTTACAATCAAATAGCAGTTCTCACTGTAAGTGACAGAAGTAAAGAAAACAGAATACAACCATGTGTTTAATGTGAATATATACACATTCTAACAGCACCATTATTTTACATTACTGAAAAAGTGCCTGGGCTTCGCAGGTTATGAACTGGATCACTTCCTTTACTTGTGGCTGTACATCAGAGGAAAAGCAATGCTGTATTTCTTCTGTTTGAATAGTAGTTCTTAGAGTGGCCAGATATCTCTCTGAACAGTCTAAAACTAGGTGCTTTGCCACAACATCAAGAGTCTAAGTGTTAATGCTGCCACAAGCACTAGCAGCTTCCTTGGACTTTAGAATCATAGAATCATTAAGGTTGGAA
>WAAD01021917.1:135840-182461 GCA_013389945.1 Fregata magnificens | reverse complement strand
TGAGGTGCTGGAGCGTGTCCAGAGAAGGGCAACGAAGCTGGTGAAGCGTCTAGAAAACAAGACTTATGAGGAGCGGCTGAGAGAACTGGGGCTGTTTAGCTTGGAGAAGAGGAGGCTGAGGGGAGACCTTATTGCTCTCTACAACTACCTGAGAGGAGGTTGTAGTGAAGCTCTTCTCCCAAGAAACTAGCGATAGGACGAGAGGAAATGGCCTCAAGTTGCGTCAGGGGAGGTTTAGATTGGACATCAGGAAGAATTTCTTTACTGAAAGAGTGGTTAGGCATTGGAACAGGCTGCCCAGAGAGGTGGTGGAGTCGTCAACCCTGGAGGCGTTCAAAAAAGGAGTAGACGTGGCACTCCAGGGCCTAGTTTAGGAGTCATGCTGGTGTTAGTTGATGGTTGGACTTGATGATCCTAGAGGTCTTTTCCAACCTTAATGGTTCTATGATTTTATGATTCTATGATTATCCCACTGTGTCGCACCCTGATCATAGTTGCTATTCCCAGAGCTGAAGCTAAAGCATGACAGGCAGCAGCCAGTTGGCTCCAGCGCAGGTGTCAAAATAAGTGAAAACCGGCTCAGGCCAAGGCAAATTCTGAGCACTTGCACAGTGGGATCAGCAAAAAGCCTGTGGCCTTCAACTAATAATGGCAAAAATCTTATTTTCTGGGCTGCACTCACTGTACTTGTGAAGCTTGTTAAAGTACAGCACTTTGTAATGATCAGAGAAAACGAAATATAATTTTGGAACCACCTAATTCGTACCTCTCAAAATCTGCCACATTTTTCCAGAATCTTTTTATATTAAACTAAAAAGTAATATAGTGACCTCCTTTGTGCTAGGTGCTCCTGCCAACATGGCTTTACTGGGACACTGTGTGAAGTGGAGATCAATGAATGCTTATCAACACCCTGCAAAAACAATGGAACTTGCCTGGATCTCATAAACAGGTTAGTTACTACTAAATGAAAAGCAATTCCCTGATTTCCTTATGTATACACTCTGCTTGCTGCCTTGAGGTTTGGATAGGACCTTCAGCATGTGACAAGGATTCTGTATTAAAATGAGGTAGGCAAATGCTACTGGCTCAGCTATTTGTTTCTTATGTGACCTGAGAAGAAAATAGAAAAGAAACTGTCTTCAGCACAACTTGTTCTTTTCTTCCTCCTTACCTTTTTTTTTTTTTTCTCCTTTTTTAAATTTGGAATGAGAGTGAAATAGAGGGAAATGGATCTTCAGTTAGATTGCTACATCTCTCTTTTCAGCTTCCAACAATGACCTTTTCTAATGTAAATGTTTACCAAAAGTTAAATGTAAGCAAGAGAAAAATTTGTATCTTCTGTTTGTTCCACAACACTCCAGAGTTATCCAGCGACTTGTGTCAAAAGAACGTTAGCCCTTAAGTCATTCCTTATACCTTCAGCTAAAATTATTGTGCACAATTTTTCTACTAATTTAAAAAAGAGTAGATTGCTCTGCTTGCTTCAGAAACATGGAAATGAGAAAAGTCTGTTAATTATTTTAATATGGATGATAATTTAGGGACACCAGCTTGACATCAGGACATACATATAGCTTCAGAATATCGGAATAGATATGTTGTTTACTTCTGTTGACTTACCTGATTTTCCCTTTTCTGAAGATTCATCTGTAGTTGTGCACCTGGATATTATGGGTCTCTGTGTGAGATGGATGTAAATGAGTGCGAAACTTTGCCTTGCTTGCATGGAGGAAGCTGCATCAACAGACTTGGAGGCTATCAGTGTTTCTGTCCCCCTGGATTCACAGGTATGGTCCACGCTCTACCACAGTGGAGAAGGCTATTTGACAGTTTTTAAATGTTTTTAATTTTATAGCAGTGGCCTCAACTAAATCAAGGAAGAGTACACAGGTTCATCTGCTTACTGGAGGATAAATCAATATTAATTCAAACAGAACTTTGATCCAGTTCTTACTAAGTAGCTCAAGATGTTATTTACATTAAGGCTTGATTTATGATTTCTTTATTCACCCATTCATTCAGCTGAAACACATTAAAAGAGAGATTGTGAAGTGCAAAGAAAATCAATATTTTCTGAATTCAGCCAAGAAAAAAAGTATTACCATAGATACAGAGTAAATTTTACAAACATAATAAAATGCTACCGTGTCATTTGAATGTGCACAGAACCATAGTAACACTTAGACTTTGCTGACCTGTTGGACTGACACTGTTGCCTTTAGTGTTAATCTTTACATTTTTACAGAACTAATGACAAAATATTTAACGGGTAGAGATGTAGTAAAATTTCTGTAAGAAGATGTTGACATTTATTTAAATGATCTGCATGCTGCAGAACAAGTAGTTCATACTTAATGTTTTGATACATCCAACTTAAGCAACCTTAAAACACATGGGGTCATATGACTCTGTTTGCAGAAATGTTTATAGTTGTCTGCCTCAAGTTGTATCATTTCTGCATTCTTTCTACAAAAAATGTTTTTTCCTACCTATTCCAGCCTGTAATGAATACCACATAATTCATAAGAGTAGGAAGGACGCAATTCGCATCCACTGAACTGAGAGGAATGTAATTTCTCCACAGAACAAAGAACAAGTACAGTTTTGGGAATATCTATATAGCCGTATATCCTTCTTCCATTCATCACAAACTTCAGTACACATACCACTTGTGGAGTGTTCTTCAAAATTATCCTTGGCATTTCAGCAAAAATTGGAAAAATCTATATAATTCTCTTGCCTAAAACTTTAAAAGCTCTTCCCCCCTCCCAGTATTTTCTTCAGAAGGGCTGTGTTCTGAATAGTACTTCTTGGGTATCACAGAAACTTTGGTTCATTAGGGAGTGGTGCTGCAGATTTATAATTTTAACTAATAGATGTTAAAACAATTGTCTTCACCTTTACGTGTATGTTTTTGTAAGAATTCCCAGCTACATTCATAAAAGACAAGACACCCGTACCTGAAGGGCTTATGAGACTCTAATTTGAAAAGGAGTAAGCAATCTGCAGGTGTGCTTTCCTTTTATGATTCTTCATTATTGACTAAGCAGTTTGACTTGAGTTCTTTTCCCTAACACATTCAGCCAAGAAGGATAGGATGTTGGGTTTTGTTAGGTTTTTAGTGTGAGGGGTTTTTTAAATCAGCTGTAGTAGTAATTTACTGGTACAAATGCTTTTTGTGTAGTTAGAATAGTTGTTTACTGTTTACTGTTAGTTGTTTACTAACAAGGGTGGTGTGATATCCAGGTGTCTATCAAACACTGAAACATTACTCAAAAATTAGTGATAGATTGCCCATCACTTAATTGTAACTGGTGATTTTTTGCCCACCCTTAAAGTGACACTGTTTTGACATCCATTGTGCAACGTACCAGTTAGATTAAGTCTGAAGGAATAATTCATCCAATACAAAGTGTTTGGTATAGCAGTTGAACTAAGGCTTTAAAACGAAGTTGCAGTTTTAGCAGGCCCAGAAGTGAATGAAAGTAATCTGATATGAAAGCGAGGTCTTTTTAGAGCAAGACATTGCTTTTCTGGATTATGAAACAAAAAGAGCATGTGTGAAGTGTATGTTTCCCTGGCAAACATACAGAATTGTAACATAGTTCTCTGATAGTTTGAGGTTTTGAAAACTTTCTCTAGCAATTACAATTCAAATAGCTAATAGCTGATTTTTCATATTCAATGTAACAAATGTGTTTTGGTTTTGTGTTACCTACACTACAGAAAAGGTAATTGTACTGTTTAAGAGTACTGAGCTTTGGAATTATAAATAGTGAAAGAAAATACTTTAAAACTACAAAATCCTAGTATTTAAGGTACTGAATTTATAACAGTATAACAAAAGTAATTTATTTAACTATTTGAAAGACAGGTGTATTTCCACTTTCATCTTCAGTAATTTCATAAATTTAGGAACGGCGGGTTTTTTTGTCACGGACAAGGTGTCTTTAAAGATACATAACAAAGTGTATTGATTGCAATGATCACTTGAATTTAAAAAGTTTGTAATGTACTTGTACAGAGAAAACTTCAGTCATTGACTGTAATTATTAAAATATAGATTTATAAATTTGAATAGAAAAAAGTTACAGTACATTAAATGGGTAAGGCCAAATTATGTTACTGTATTTCATTTTATTTGTAAAAACTTACTTTAGGAGTATTAACTTTTATCAGACATCTCTCAGTGCACCTCATGAACAGGACAGGAGAAGAAAACAAAGATGAAAAAAACTCATGGGTCGAGATAAAGACAGGGCGATCACTTACCAGTTATCATCACGGGCAAAACAGACTTAACTTGGGGAAAATTAATATATTTTATTGCCAATTAAAATAGGTTTTTCAACGGTAAGAAACAAAGACAAAATAAAGCAACACTTTTCCCCCTTCTTCCCCCCCTCCTCCACCCTTCACTGGCTCAACTTCATTCCCAACTCTGCTGCCTCCCCACCCCGAGTGGCACAGGGAGATGGGGAACGGGAGGATGTGGTCAATCCATAACAGCTCCTCTCTGCTGCTCCCTCCTCCTCACAGTTTTCCCCTGCTCCTGCGTGGGTCCTCTCGCCAGGCCGTACTCCTTCAAGATATACCTGCTTCAGCATGGGGTCTCCACGGGCTACAGTTCCTTCAGGAAATAACTACCTGCTCTGGCGTGGGTATCCTGCTTGTGCCGGGAGTGCTTTCCACAGGCTGCAGGGGAATACCTGCTCCACCATGGTCTCCTCCATGGGCTGCAGGGAAATCTCTGCTCCGGCACCTGGAGTACCTCCTCTTCCTCCTTCTCTGACCATGGTGGTCACAGGATTGTTTCTCACTTCCCCGCTCCTCACTCTGCCTGTGCAATATTTTGCCCTTTCTGAAATATGTTTTCACAGAGGCACCACCATCTTGGCTGAGAAGCTCAGCTGTATCTTACAGTGGGTCCATTGGAGCCAGCTGGAACCGTCTGTGTCTGGCATGAGGGAGCCAGCCCCTGGTCTCTTCTCACAGAAGCTGCCTTGCAGCTTGTGCGCCCCCCCCCCCGCCAACACCTTGACACCTCCACCCAATACTCATTCTAAAATAAGATTTCAGTGGCTAAAATAAGTTGTGTATTAAGCTAAGGTATATAAATTCAAAATTCTGATTCAAACTGCCAGTTATTGGACATCTGATCCAAAAGATGCCTAAAAATGACCAAGTACCATGAAATAACTTTTTGCTGTGAAGGTTCAGTCATTGTTTCTGCAGAGCAGTAATTATTCCTTAATTCTAAATAGCTATTCTCTTAATGTCAGATCTACTCTTACAGTCTTATCTTCTCTATGAGATCAGTACGAAGTGACATTTGGAAGTGACTAAGGGTGCACTTAAGTTGTATGTTAAACCAAGTTGAAACCTTGGCTTAAATAACTTATTTTGTATTTTATCTTTAATGCTGGCTCTGAGCCTCAGCCTTCCTTATCCTGGGCCTTAGAACCTGCTGTTCATCTCGTCTATGTGACGATGAAAACTCGGCTCTGCTTTTTATACAATGGGCTGACCTAACAAAAAAGTCCCACAAGATCTAATCAATGAAAAAGGAGAGAAGTTTTCTTTATCTTTTTGACCTTCCCAGCTACTTCTACAGCTTCGTACTGCCAGCCGACTCTAGCAGTGATTCCATCTGCACTCGTCAAACCTCTGTCTGTGTTGTTTGCTATTGATATCCAGAGGAAGAAGAGCAACTACACTACTATCTGAAGTGACTGTTCATTTAGAGTCAGAGGAGAGGAATCTCATGGTATGCTCTGTGAGATGTCAAAGCAAGATGCAGCTTACATATCAAAAGAGGCCAAAACTGATTGGCATGCCAAGAACAAATTTAACATGTATACTGGCAGAACTGGGTTTCTGTACTAAATGGGGAGGTAGTGGTGTGTGTCTTTTAGTTTAATGATAGAGCATTCACATAAGTTTTGGGAATTTGAGGTGCAGTGAATGCACCATCATGAAGGGGCAAATTTAGTTTATGCATTTTCCTGAGAAGTGCTATGATGTCCATGCTATGAGTTAGCCTGATCTGTAAGGAAAGGAGAGGGCACTTCTGATGTACTTGTTGAGCTTTAATGCTATTAAGCAAAGATTTCCTGCGCAAGAAAGAACATAGAACAGTAATGTGTAACCTCATCGAGTATTTGGCTTGAAGTGCCAAGTCTAGACTACTAGTTCCCTCTCCTGAGAGCCAAGGTCAGGACATAAACCTTCTTTTTCCTCTCAAAGTGACTTACCATCTACTAACTAGAGCCTTAAGCCATACTTTAACCAATTAAATCTTAGTCTGGTAGCAGCTTTGTTCCAATTACTGGTCATCCTTGTTCAAAGAAGGCATGGCAGAAGGCCAGCAAGGATGAATAGGAAACACCTGACTGAGCTCAGATGCAGAAAAGCAGCACACATTTGGTGGAAGGAGCAGGAATGAGCTACTTAGGAGGAATATGAAACCATTGCCCAGATTGTGTGGAGTTGAAATTAGGAAAGGAAAAGCTCAGCTAGAGCTGAGAATAGAGAAGGATGTGCAAAGCCACAAGAAGGCCTTCTATATGTACATTGGCAGCAAAAGGAAGGCCAAGAAAAAAGTGGGCCTGGTTCTCAGTGGGGAGGGGGACCTACTGACTAAAGACATGGAAGAGTCTGAGGTACTCAAAGTTGTCTTGTTTTCAGGTTTTACTACTAAAGTCTGGTCTCAAGCCTCCCAGGTTTCTAAGCCTAGTGACAGAGTTGAGGGTACTCCTGTTTTAACAAGCCTCCTGGTAGAGTATGATCCATAAACCACAACCCTCTGAGCCCAACCAGCCAGCCAGCTTTTTAGCCGTCCAGTTGTCCACCCTTCTAGATGCTGAAGTCCTAACTTGGGTACAGGAATATTGTGGGAGATACTGTGAAAGCCATGCTAAAATCAAGACAAGTGACTTCCACTGCTGTCTCCTCTTCCACAGACCTAGTCATTTCATCATAAAAGGCAATCAGGTTGTTCAGGCATGATTTTCCCTTGATAAACCTACAGAATCATAGAATAGTTTGGGTTGGAAGGGACCTTTAAAGGTCGTGTACTCCAGGCCCCTGCAATCAGCACGGACATCTTCAACTAGAACAGGTTGCTTAGAGCCCCATCCAACCTGACCTTGAATGTTTCCAGGGATGGGACATCCACAACTTCTGTGGGCAACCTGTTCCAGTCTTTTACCACCCTCATTGTAAAAAATGTCTTCCTTATATCTAGTCTAAATCTACCCTCTCTTAGTTTAAAACCATTTCCCCTTGTCCTATCACTTTATGCCCTACTAAAAAGTTTGTCCCCATCTTTCCTATAAGCCCCCTTTAAGTCCTGAAAGCCTGCAGTAAGGTCTCCCCAGAGCCTTCTCTTCTCCAGGCTGAACAACCCCAACTCTCTCAGCCTGTCCTCGGAGGAGAGGTGTTCCATCCCTCTGATCATTTTTGTGGCCCTCCTCTGGACCCACTCCAATGGGTCNCCCTCTCTTAGTTTAAAACCATTTCCCCTTGTCCTATCACTTTATGCCCTACTAAAAAGTTTGTCCCCATCTTTCCTATAAGCCCCCTTTAAGTCCTGAAAGCCTGCAGTAAGGTCTCCCCAGAGCCTTCTCTTCTCCAGGCTGAACAACCCCAACTCTCTCAGCCTGTCCTCGGAGGAGAGGTGTTCCATCCCTCTGATCATTTTTGTGGCCCTCCTCTGGACCCACTCCAATGGGTCGATGTCTTTCCTGTGCTGAGGACTCCAGAGCTGGATGCAGTACTCCAGGTGGGGTCTCATGAGAGTGGAGTAGTGGGGCAGAATCACCTCCCTTGACCTGCTGGTCACGCTTCTTTTGATGCAGCCCAGTACATGATTGGCTTTCTGGGCTGCAAGCAGATATTGCCAGCTCATGTCCAGTTTTTCATCCATGCGTGCTCCAAGTCCTTCTCCACAGGGCTGTTCTCAACCTGTGCTGGTTGTTCCCAGTCACCACCTTCTCCTTCTGTTGCCTAGAAATGGCTTCTAAGAGGATTCACTCCATGATCTTCCCAGGGACTACAGTGAGGCTTTACTGGCCTGTAGTTCCCCAGATCATCCTTTTGGCTTTTTGGGGGAGATAAGTACAATGTTTGCCTTTCCTGGTCACTGGGGACCTTCCCCAATTTCCGTGGCCTTTCACACATGATAGAAGGCAGGCTTCCAAGGATGTAAGCCAGCTTTCTCAGTGCCCTCAGATGAGGCCCACAAGGTACTGAATTACAGGAAATGAATACAAGAATTGAATGTAAGGCTTTGTTTGGCCCAGTGTTCTGTATGCCACAAGAGAAACCAAATTAGATTATTGTGTCTAACCTTTGTTACCCAAGTTCACTATTTGGATGTGACCTTCTCATAATTTTATTTCAAATCTTGTAGTTACAGCTTCAGCAACAGGGTAATATAGTCCAGTACATATTTTCTTCTTTGAGGAAACATTTATTTTATGTGGTCTGTAAAGGTGACTATACCATATAGCAGTGACCTCCAACTAGAAAGCTAGAGAAATGTATTTGTAGTTCCAAAGCAGTGAAGTTACTGAAGAGCTAAGAATCCTATCTGTAAGAAAGAAAGGTCTCTACAGTGCGTGCAAAGTCTCTGGTCCTTAAGGAGACAAAGTCAATAACTACCTAATTTTTTGTGCAGATTATGCTCAAAATATGCGATGCTTCGGCCCATTCATAATGAGTGTTTGGCAGCAGTAGCTCTCACTGTGTATACAAATTAAATCTGGTGATTAGGAACTTGGATGACAGTACACTCCCCTTGTTTAGTAAAATATAATTGTTTTGGGTTACAGATCTGTGCCATTAGGGAGGGGAATCCTTGTCTTTTGGCAAAGAATATCTAAATGTGAAGTGTTTGTTCTTCATGCTCATTACTGTCTAATTTGCATGTATTTAGTATAGCAATTCTAAGGTGATTTCACCAATGTCTTGTACACTTAATTACTATTTTTCTTCAAACAGAACCAGCTTCTTCTTCTGGATTTGTAGGAGTCAGTAAAAGAGGAATAGAACTAGCTCTGCTTCTTATTTTTGACTGCTGAAAAGAAACAGCATGTTATTTCTGAATAGCATCAATGTAGAAGGCAGTGCTTTCTAATGATAAAAAGGACACTGTTCATGCAGTCATGTACATGTTAGGACTTGCACCCTTTTCCCGTTGTACCCATTTCCTAAAGTGGTATCATGGACTGGGAGAAAATGTCAATTTGATTCTCACAGACTTCCCTCCAAGTTTCCTGCACCTTCATAGAGGTTACTAAATGCAACAACATTAATAAAGAGTTTCGAATAACTTCTGCTTCTTTTTGTGTACATCGCTCCATATTGGCCAGAACAAATTCTTGAATCTGATTCTTGCACGTAATGTAAGATTATGGTGATGCATCCTCTCCCATATTCTCTCTTTCTGTAGCTGGTCTGTTTAATATTAATCATTTATACTAAGTGGAAAAAAACCCAGAAGAAATATTTTCAATATAAAATATCCAGTAGGTGAGCTATCCATGCATTCTCTCAGTTTATGTGAAACATTCTTGCTCCATCTCAAGCAGATCTGGAAATGTTTGAGAACAGTTTTTTAATTCGTTAGTGACAATGGAGGAAGGTGATCCCTTAGACTCATGCAGCTGACAGCAGTAAGCATACTATAAGTCACAGTTCAAAATTGACTAGCTAGATTGAGTGGCAAAAAAAAAATTTAGCTGCATCAGAATGGTGTCAGCCCCAGGCTAGTGAGTTCTCCTTAGAGGCATGGTGGTAAAGCCAGATACAATGCCATACTAACATGGCTAAAGTGCTTTTGGCCTTCCAGAGCCACTGCTTTGCACATCTTTCTTAGGGACTCTAACACTCTATTGCATTATGCTACCCAGACATGTGCTGATAGTTCTTTCCTCAGTTTTCTGAAGTCCTTTGGTACCTGACTTTCCTTGTGGATTTCATGTAAAGTCTGGTTGCTTCTCTCAAAGTAACACATTTTGCTGAGGCCTCCAAGAACATTGGCACCATTCTTGTTATTTCTGTCTTGTTGCCACAAAGTGGCAATCAAAGTAATTACAGTATTAGTTATAGTAATAATAACAAAAATAATAATAAATAATCCCTTCCTCCAGGAAACCATGAGTCACAAGAATAGAATCACTGTTAAACATCTTCTAATTATGGAAGTGCTGCTGTGAAGTTCTGTGGTTTGCCTTATGTTTTTGATCATGATACTATATATACCACAGGAGTATCTTTCTTAGGACACACACATACCATTTAACAGAACAGGAATGTTTAATAAAACTGAGACAATCCCCAGCTAAACAGATAGTAACTGAAATTGATAACATCCTAATTTACCTTCTCATAGTCTATCAGATCAGTGTTTCAGGGTAAAGCAGATGTAGAATCCTTCCTTGAAGATTTTTTGGGCTGCTTGAAATGCAGAATTCAGGGGATAGGACTATCCAGTGAGAACATTTGAGAGCTTGTGGTCAAGTGATTAAATCTTATCTATTATGGTAAGCTATTAGGTGAGAATTTAAATTATCTAGGGCTTCTAGAGCCAAAGTCAGTGCTTCACATTATACCTACAAGAAATTCAAGAAAGCCCTGATACAACTGTTAGAGCTGTTTCCTAGCTGTTACTACTAGTGAGGAAAGTCTCTGTACTTTTCAGCAAGTGTAACTTTGGAGTGGTCTTTGAATGTATTCGATTATGCCACTGTGCATGCTTTAAAGGAGTTTCTATTCTGTAAGAGTTACCAAGGCCCAGGGGATTGAAATCTCAATTTCCACACAAATTGCTCTGCTACAAATACTGTGACAAAGGAACTTTTAAGCAGCTTTAATGCTAGAACACCACAGAGGAACATTATGCGTCATAATGCCAGTCTATTCTCTGATTCTGTGATATTTCTTTGAGCTCTGTGTAAGTTGTAAATGTACTTAATGTCGAAATCTTTTATATTAAATTATAGTAGTATTTCTAAAAGATAATGTTACAAATGAAATAAGAATATCTTAATAGCTATTTCTGATGTGGTTTTTTTCTATGCACTCAGAAATTCATGACTGGGAACTAGTTAGATAAAAACATGGAATTCATCACTTGAAAACCTATGGATGATTCAGTCAGTCACAGCAATAAATATCTAAAGCAATGACTGCTGGGTGATGGTTTCACTTTGCAGAACTCAACATGCTATATGTTAGAACAGTTCCTGTAAAGTTGTGCTGCTTATTTCTGAAAACCATGGCTGTGGTAGTGTCATGGATTTTTTTGGTTCTCTGTAGCTGTGGTGGTTTGACCCTGGCTGGACACCAGGTGCCACCGAGCCGCTCTGTCACTCCCCTCCTTAGCAGGGCAGGGGGAGAAAATGAGGTGCGAAGAAACCTCCCTCCTGGGTCAGGACAAAGGCAGTTTAATAAAACAAAGACCACGTGCGGAAACAAAAGGAAAAGGACAACACGGACCCCACTCCCCACCTCTCACCAGCCCCGACGCCCAGCCCCCTCCCGGGCAGCAGGGCCCCAGCACGTGCCGCGGCTGCTCCCGAGGACACAGACACACGTCCCAAACCACGAATGCCCCCCACTTCCTCCTTCCTCACAGCTTTTATCCCTGAGCAGACGTCACACGGTACGGAATAGCCCCGCTCAGCCCGGGTCGGCTGTCCTGGCCGCCCCCTCCCAAGATCGCGCCCACCCCCAGCCCACAGCGGGGGTGGGGGGGGAAAGAAGGAGAGCCAGCCCCGGGGCTGGGCAGGCACCGCCCGGCCACAGCCAAAACACTGGTGCCGCCTCCAGCCACCAACAAAGAGCACAGCAGGCTGCCAGGGGGAAAACCAGCTCCCCCTCAGCCAGACCCAGTACAGTAGCTCTCTGTGCCAGCAATCTGTCTTTTATCCTCAACAGGATTCAGAGAAGTAGATGACTTCATGAAGAGTATTTTGTTCACTAAGTAGAATGGGTTGACCTTTCATGCTAAGAATCTACTAGTTTTCTTAGCAATTCCATTGGTTTATTTCCTGTTTTGTAGTGGAAAAATGTACGGGTCTCACTGGTTACATGCCTTGGATCTGTTTTATTTCCCCGCCGTCTGCCTAAAGTACTATTCTAAGTTGCCACATTCTCATGTGAAACAAATAGTGAAGGTGGTGTGCTATAGTAATTAAATGAACCAAACATTAGTGCCTAAATATACTACCCAAGGCATACCTGTATTCTAAATAATGCATTTTCTAATCAGTAATTAAGGTTATTTCCAGTTACTAAGATTATTTCCAAGTGTTTGTAGTTCCTGCTTGCCTGCATGGAGTGTGTGATTAGCATCAATCTAAATGAGAAAAAAAAAAGTAGCCTACCTTTTTTGCATACTTTCTTTTTGGATTTTTTTTGGGGGGTTGAATTTGACCAGACTGTTATTAAATAGCATAAGAATTTTGAAAAGTATTAGGCTATGGTGAAATACATGCTATTCAGAAGTAATTTTGCATATAACCATGATCAAATTCTTGTTGCATTGTCATCTGCTTCCATGCACCTATTGCATACTTTTGATCCCATGCATTTTGCCATTAACCAGGCTACCAGGGGAAATTTCATTCTTGAATCAGAATAATTCAGGTTGGAAGGGACTCTGTAAGGTCTCTAGTCCAACGTCTTGCTGAAAGCAGTGTTAGCTGTGGGGTCAGACCAGGCTGCTCAGGTCTGAAAAACCTCCAAGGACAGTATTATTCTCATTTCTGATGGGACATTTAAACTTTAATGTGAATAATACAGTAAGTGTGATTCCTTGTGTCCCAAGAGGAGGAAGACAAGCTGAGTTTTTAGCTATACAGTAAACTTTGACTTTTATGATCATTTGACTGTAAAAATGCATAACTGCTTCAGTTTTAAATGACTGTTACAGACTACATAAAACATGCCTAATAGAGAAGAAAATCAAAAGCTGTAGTAATAATAATATTAGTATATTCCGGAGGCATTCAGATTACAGAGTGATAACGAAGTAAATGTGAATATATTTTTTTTTACACAAAGCTATACTTACATTATTTTAGAGTGATGCTAGAACACCTTTTTCTTGATGCCTTTACTACATAGTACAGCTCTCCAATTTTCCCCTATTTTAATTTTATTTTTGCACTCCATTTTATATTACAGTGTTTAAATAAAAATGGCTTATAAACAGTGACTATACTGAAAAAAAATGAGTATTTCTCTGTAAGACTATGTGTGTGTTAATATATGCAATGTATGAAATATATACATTATATATACAATGCAACATACCAATACAGTTCTTTTCTCTGTATTGAAGTGTATTAGTTCAAATGAGAGACACTTTGCTTCTTAGAAATTTGTCTTTCAGTTACAAGTTTGCAGTTATCTTTTAGTTTTAAATGTTTTTCTCAATTTTAATAAAGGAATTGCTCATACAAACCCTTATGTTCTTAAAATAAAATGTCATAAATATTGAATTGATATTTGCAGCTTGCCCAGCTGTAGTGTGACCTCCTCTGGCAATGTGGACAACTATGACATTTTTGTCATGATGTTTCCAATATTCAGACATGAATTAATGATTTTGCTTGCACTATCTTCAGATTTATCTTGTTCTCCATCCCTTTTTGTAAGTTTATTCATCTGTGAACTGAATCATAATTCTAAACTGCGATATCTTCAGGTATAGCTTGATTTTATCATTTTGTAATCCAGTAAATATGATTTCTGCCCTCAGCAGGGGGATGCCCTGGTTGTGTGCTGAGTCGGCAGTGCAAGGGCTCAGCCTCGCCATGGCCTGAGCTGGGTGTCACTGGTTTAACCCCTGCACCAGGGCCAGTGACTGCTGCCTCCCCTGCTCCAGCTTCAGCTCTGGGGATGGCCCCACTGGGGAGGGGGTGACATCCTGCTCCCCAGTCACTTCCTGGCAAGCCATAGCCCTTAGTGTTGGGGGGGCTGGAGGAAGGGACCCACAAGGATCATCGAGTCCAACTCCTGACCCTGTACAGGACAATCTCAAAATTTCACACTGTGTGTTTGAGAGCATTGTCCAAACGCTCCTTGAATATTGTCAGGTTTGGTGCCATGACTGCCTCCCTGGGGAGCCTGTTCCAGTGCCCCACCACCCTCTGGGTGAAGAACCTTTTCCTAATGTCCAACCTAAACCTCCCCTGGCACACCTTCCTGCCATTCCCTTGGGTCCTGTCATTGGTCGCCAGGGAGAAGAGATCGGCACCTGCCCCTCCTCTTCCCCTTGTGAGGAAGCTGTAGACCACAATGAGGTCTCCCCTCAGTCTCCTCTTCTCCAGGCTGAACAGACCAAGGGACTTCAGCTGCTCCTCATATGGCTTCCCCTCTACACCCTTCACCATCTTTGTGGCTCTCCTCCGGACGCTCTCTAGTAGCTTCACATCCTTTTTATACTGTGGCGCCCAAAACTGCACACAGTACTCAAGGTGAGGCCGCACCAGTGCAGAGTAGAGCGGGACAATCACTTCCCTCGACCGGCTAGCAATGCAGTGCTCGATGCACCCCAGGACATGGTTCGCCCTCTTGGCTGCCAGGGCACGCTGTTGGCTCATGTTAAGCTTGCCATCGACCAGAACCCCCAGATCCCTCTCCGCGGGGCTGCTCTCCAGCCTCTCATTCCCCAGTCTGTATGTACATCCAGGGTTGCCATGTCTTCTAAGGAGACTAAAGCATTTATTCACAATGTGGTTTTGTACAGATGTGTATTCAGAAAATGTATTTATTATAGAGAAAGTATTTCAAAAGCTGTGGAAATAAATTTATAGCTGGTAGAAATTATTACATACCATATTTTTTCAAGATGTATTTTCCACATCTTCCTGTAACAGGTAAAATACTTGACTTTTTCACCCTAGTACTCATCCCAGCTTGTTTTTGCTTTAATTATGAGATCCTATTACATTATTTTTCCATATGCCAGTTTATCTTTACATTGCTTTTGATCCCAGATAGGTCAACTGATATATTTTTTGCTCTGTATTATTTTCTTGGTTTTTTCTCTTGTACAAAAGTCAGCTAAAAATGATCAGTTACCATTCTTGACCATGGTCAAGATGGAACATGTTTGAATACATATTTTCTATCTGTCCAAATTAAGATTTTGAAGCTGTAAATAACTACCAGTGTTAAGTATCATATTCTAGTGTTTTTCCACAACTTCTGTTGATGATTTATAATCGGTTACAGTTCTATATTTCTTGGAGTTACATCAGTAATGAGGACAACTATTAGATGAATGGAAGTTCCACCTGAACATGAGAAAAAACTTGTTTACTGTGAGGGTGACAGAGCATTGGAACAGGCTGCCCAGAGAGGTGGTGGAGTCTCCTTCTCTGCAGGACATATTCAAAACCTGTGTGGACACAGTCCTGTGCAGCCTGCTCTAGGTGTACCTGCTCAAGCAGGGGGGTTGGACAAGATGATCTCCAGGGGTCCCTTCCAACCCCAACCATTCTGTGATTCTGTAATGGTGATGTTAAAAAAATTCTGAGTTAAACCCTCCCCACTAATTAAGCCCCTATAAGTTCATATAAGTATGGTACTAGCACCTGAAATTCATCTGCAAATGTAGAGATTTTTCACAAGCATTGCCATTATTATTCACAATTTCTGTGATACATAGGCATGTTAGACACTATTGTTGCTCCTCATTTTCTACTTCTTTTGAGGTTTAACACTCTCATGCTGAAATTATTTAACAAATGAGTTAATTTTTTTTCTGTAATTTAAATATGCTCTGCAATACGGTTCGTAGTATTTCTGCTCATGTTTAAGTTGAGTAATATTTTTATTCCTTAGACTTATGCTATACAATCTTTTATATATATATATATATGTAACATTGGCTTCATTATTGGTTGTGCATTAATGTCCATCATATACATCCATATGATAAATCTATTAATTGATCTTTTGGTTAATGTCTATCTATGATGACATCTCATGGAATGGTCACAAGTAGTTGTCAATAGTCTTATCATAATAGTTGATACTAGAATTGACGTCAACAAGAGAAGAACTAGGTGTTGCTGAGCGATTCTGAAAGGGCATCTTTCCTTTTCTCTCAGTTCTGGCTCTTTTCAACTGGATATAAAATTTTCAGTTACCATAGAGGGACCTACATTTTTTTTTCTATATCATGTGTAAATTAGTATCCTATGCTAATTTACTATTCCTTACCATTTTCAGGTATACGCTCAGCAACCAATTGATTTTTATCATGCATTTGGGTTTTTTTTCTGGGTAGTACGTCTTTGGCTTTATTCTTACACAAAATTCTATGTTTCTTCCTTTTCCTCTCTTTTCATAATAGCCATTATCATAAATTAATATCCTGATTTTTAATCTCCTGAAACAGCACTGAAATCTCTCTATCGTCTCCTAGAAAAGAAAGAACTGAAGAGGCATATAAATGATCATCTTCCTTAGTCTTTAGCCCTAATAATCAAATAATTTTGTATTTGGTATGTAGAGGTTTTATATATTTTTAAAATACATATGTATAAGTTCTAATACGTTTTCTTATAAGTCTAATAAGAAGTAAACAAACCAGAATATATAGTACATTTTCGAAAATCAAAGTATTTTTACTCTCAAGAGATGCAACACATAATCACAAAAACATCTGAATACAAAATGTCATGAAAATGTCAAGCTTACTTACCAAGAGGGGAGGATCTAGAGTTTATCACAGAAATTTCTTGTAAAAAAAAAATCATGTTGTTTACTGTCTAAAAAATTAACATTTTGCAAAGTTATGTGCATGCAGTATAAAGAAACCAACGGAGAAAGTGTCTTAAAGTAATGAAGCTGAATAGCTGAATGATTTTAAGCTAAATAAATCATTATGTACATCGCATAGACTGCAGAACTTGACATGAGCACATCAGTCATAGGCAAAATGCAAAAATACGTAGAAAAACTTCAGACTTGATCTTGTTGGTAGTACAATGAAAGCTTAAAGAGAGAGTATACCTAAGAATGCTTGTGCATCTCAGAGATCACACACAAGTCAGAGGTGTTTGTTGTATGGTCCATTCTTACATTCACAGTGTCTGCTTTCAGCCCTATTCTGCTGAAAGGTAAAAGCTCTTGAGGAGCTCAAGTTTTGCAAGTAGGAGAGCTTGCAAAAAAAAAAAAATTTCTAGGACCCACAGCCATTTCAAACTTCATCCTTTCCGGCGCCGAAATACTTACAGGATCAAGTCTGGTATCTGATTTTTCAGCTTGTTAGGTGCACTATAGCTTGTAAAAACTCAGTTGGGTGTTGGGGGGATGTGTTTCAGAGGGAAGAAGTGCAAAAACATAATCATTTTTTTAACAGAAGGCTGAGAATAAATGCCCGATGATCGAAAGAGGAAAGGATTCTAGGTTGGATCTGAAGTTGGTGGGAAAAATCCTTGACGGCAGGGAAGGGTAATTTCTTATTTGAGTTTATAGTTGAAAAGATGAAAGTCTTGATGGAAGATGTGACAATCTCTAGATTAGGATGTAGGTGTGGAATTCTGCAAATGAGCTCCAAGAAAGGCTGAGGCATCCGCAATTAATGACGTAGGTTGAACATAAAAAGGGCTTTGGAAAAGGCTGCTGAGTTTTCTGTATTAAGGTACGAGACAGACTGATCCTTTCCATGAATGGATGATTTGAAGGAGAATAGCTGTTTCCTTTTCATCTTAGTTTTATTGTTATTATTCCATAGTCCTGTCTTCTCACATCTATGGCATTTCCTTGCCTTCTGCAGCACTCTGACACACAGGGGAGCCCCCAGGTTACCATCAATATCAGTAATCCCCCAGACGTGGTATGTGTGAGGTACTTTTTCCTTTTCGTTGATGTACGGAGGCATTATTTCTAGCATGGTAAGTATAATCTGTAAAGCAGAGCTCCGGGTGGTGTCTTCAGCCCAGTAACACATCTGGCACAGTCAGAGCTATGAAACAATTTACAGGCAATGTTTTAAGTAAAGTGCTGGTTCTGTGGTATTATAGTCTGTCTTTCACACCAACTTTGCAGAATTTTTTTTTGTATTATAATGTTTATAATACAGCAAGATCAGTTTTAGTAAAAGTTTTCATACTTTGAAGAAGGATTGAAAAAGAAGGCAGGTTTCAAATTAAAGGACAGTCACATTGGAAGAGAATGACAGACTGTCTAGTCATGAACGATTGCCAGCCTTTTTGTGTCTAAAATGTGACAACTTACAAATTTAGTACATTTTGCTCTTGGAAATTATTTAAATGAAAATGTTTATTCATATCAGAATGGATTAATCCAGTGATGCTAAGGGATTAATGCCAGGGACGTATTTGGCCTGATTTGTTTGGACNTAAAAGCTGTGAGGAAGGAGGAAGTGGGGGGCATTCGTGGTTTGGGACGTGTGTCTGTGTCCTCGGGAGCAGCCGCGGCACGTGCTGGGGCCCTGCTGCCCGGGAGGGGGCTGGGCGTCGGGGCTGGTGAGAGGTGGGGAGTGGGGTCCGTGTTGTCCTTTTCCTTTTGTTTCCGCACGTGGTCTTTGTTTTATTAAACTGCCTTTGTCCTGACCCAGGAGGGAGGTTTCTTTCCACCTCATTTTCTCCCCCTGCCCTGCTAAGGAGGGGAGTGACAGAGCGGCTTGGTGGCACCCGGTGTCCAGCCAGGGTCAAACCACTACAGGACGGTATTAGAATGTGGGTGTTGAATTTAAAGAAGAAATTTTAGCACCTGAACGTATATTATTTTTTATAAAATCTATCAAAAATATTTTGAGTTAGTGCGTTTTGGCAAGAACATTTGAACTAGCTCCTACTATTGAGCAAGTTATTTTCTTTGTTAGACCTAATACTTCAAAATTGCATTATTTTTATTTATCTCTTTTTTATTTAATTATTTTTCCTGTTACATGTATTCGTTTTCATCATTAAGCCTGTTGTAACAGTAATTACTGTATTGTAATTACTTAGCAGTAATTACTGTAATGATTATAGTCTGTATTCACAGCAACTCTCACAAATTCATTTGAGGGTGGCAATGAGAAAACGGACTTTTACTCTCTGCATATGTCTGAAACTTTAACACTGGCAGCACTAAAAGTCCATTTTGCCTATTAATAATGCTAAAGCTTTCCTAATAAGGGCAGAATATGGAGATACCACTAGAAAGTGTTTCTGTTCTTTCCATCACATTCAGTCTTTCTTGAAAGAATCTAACCTTAATTACATCTCATGATACCTGTTTTTTAAAGAAACTAAGCATGAAGTTGCATTTCTGTAGCTTCCCATGTTATTCCCTTCATGAATTTTAGTTCCTGTATTTGGAAGATTAAAGACACTTTGTGACGTTAAGCATTCTCTTAAGCAAAGATCGCCTTCAAAATTGATGTGCAGTATTTCACAGTATTTGGACAGAAATAAAGGAGGACTACTCTGATATGTTCTCATTGAACTCTAAGGAGTGGGAGAACTGAGACTGAGAAGAAAAACTTTATTTAAGGAAACATTGTTTTAGGACTCATGCTGCTATTCCAAAAACTCCTATACACACCACAAAAAAAAGAAATTGTAGATCTAAAAAACGTGGAGCAAGCTGCATTACATGGATAATGATGTTGACAGCTGATACTAGGAATAGGCTTAATTTCCCCTAATTTTAGTCCTCTAAAAAGTAGCCAGCTAGTCCAGATCACTCATTTAATTTCCTTCTGCAGTCAATGCCACCCCTAGGACATTCAAGGTAAGTGGCATCCAAGACATGGTACAGGTCACCCTTTGAAGCTGTTTCTCTCCTTATCCATTTTAAAGCGAGTTTAGACACCTATCTTAAACTAGCTGCTTAAATTTTACAGTAGTTAAAATTAGGTGGGATGTATTATACTCTGACTTCCCTTACACAATATTATCTGAATTCTGCTCTTTTCACTGCCACATAGAAGCTGAGGAATGGACAGATACATTCTGCCTACTGTCATTTCCACAAAATTACATATTTGTAGAAAAATTCTACAAGTTTTTAATCTTGCATAAGCATACCCTGTCTAGAATACTTAAAATAGTTACTTTCTTCAATTTATGTAGTTATTCTGAGGTTTTATTTTTTCATTAATTCATTATAAATATTTACTGGATTGTCCAAGAGGAGGTATGCAGGCCTTTACAAAAGACATGATGCCATACAAGAAAGAACCATTTCTTTGCATTAGCAATATGCATGACTAGTCCTAATTTGGCACTTTGATCAGAATTTTACAAAATTAATTTCTCTTTTTTTTTTTTTTTTTTCCAAATCAATGAAGCAAGTGTTTGGGCACTTCACTGGGAGTAACCTATTAATTTTGTTTTCTTTTAAAAGCTGTTGAAGATTTGATTGCAATTCTGTGGCATTTTACTGATATGTTCTCTTTTATTGTGACTATTAAATATATTGTCATATCTAGTTTAAGTCTTCAAGTTACAGAAAATGAAGATCTCTTTATATAATGTACATGTTGAATATTTCTCGACAATTTGGTAATTCTGAGTATGTAATTCTGAATTTTTTTTTTTAAAGAAATACTGCAATGATTCCTGTTTTTAAAACTCTCCAAGGTTATAATTGTAAGATTTTTCCAGGAATGAAAGGAATATATAAAATATGTTTTCCCCAATATGTCTTGTCTTTTGAAACATAATTTTTGTAATCATTTATTGACACATTAAATTTATGCACTGAGTCTTCTTTTCCCACAATCAAGTAATGGATTTTCACTGCATTGCCATTGCATTCATTGAGCTGTTCAGGCAAAAAGTTATTCAATGACATTTAGGTAGTAGATCAATGTAGCATAAATAAGAGTATGTCAGGAATGTAAAACACAATCTATTTAATTACAAGATGTTAATCATCTAAAGGAACTAGTAATTTTTCCTTTCTCAGTAGATCATGCAGTAATGGAAGCACACGTGAATATGGAATAATTATCAATGATTACTTTAACCATTAATCTGTCTTTTAGAATCAATATATCGGTATGTGTCAACCTCTTCACATGAAAGGCTGCAGCCATTGAGGTGTATCAGCCAAGCTTCTAATGGGCTGATTATAGTCAAATTTCATTAGGTCATTTTGGAATCTGCTACTGGTGTATTGCTGAACTAATATTTAAATATCTTACTAGCAATATACTATTTTTAAAATATAATGTAATTTGATTTCAGGTTTATTGCCTTTAGTGGATGTATTACACCTATGCAGAGGATGGAAAACAGCAGCAGTGGAAGGTAGAAATAGGAGTGAATTGCATTGGATTATTTATAAAGCAAACGATTTTAAATAATAAAACTGCACAGAGCTATTCTAGGGTTTGCTTTCTTCAAGATCAAAAATACCTGCCTTAAAAATTCTTAAAACACTAACACTATTTTTTAATTATTATTGCTTTCACACGTATCTCATTATCAAAAGCAAATGAATTTGAACTGAGGACCTTTAACTCTTAAAATACAGATCTGCACCTCCTGAGTGACATGTGTGATTAACTAGGAAAGTGAGTTTTTAAAAGTAAGTTGCATTGTTTTAGTAAGAGTACATAGTACAAAAACCAGCAGCAGTCTGTGTGCATTAGTACTAGCCATTTCATTAACAGGTCGTCTCACTAATGCGGTAAGTTTAAATTAGTAAGACTTCTTAGGAGAACAGACTTTTTTGTTTGCCTGGGAAGCTAATACCATTTCTGATCAGCAGTGTTGGAAAGACAGGAATGAAAGCATGATTGAGTGAAAATACAGCCAGTTATGAGAGCAAAGATTGGAATTATTCATTTATTAAAAAAACCCATAACCTTGGGACTGTCACATTTGAAAACTCACAGTCTTTGCTAAATGGACCAGGAAAATGAAAAAATCTACAATCATGAAATGACCTTTTTTTTTTTTGTAATGGTGTAGAATAGAAATAACGATGTTATAGAGATGCCCTCACCATTCAGATACAAGAGAAGTAATCACTTTAGAGTCGCAAGTAAAGTGAACTCGAAGTATATTATTGTGTAGTACTACCATCCTGCCAATGCTTTTGAAGTATTCCTTGAAAAGATCAGATTAAGAATTTTCTTTCCTAATGCTGACTTACAAGGAAAATTGCCTCTTTGATTGTTAGATCTTCTATAATAGAACAGATGAACTTGGTTTCTCTGTTCCTGAATTTAGATTTTGGCAATATGTTGACAAAATACCTATTTCTGAAAGTTTTATATTCTTATATGTTGGGGTATCAAACAACACACCAGTGATCCAGAGAGTGTGACACTAAATGAGTGAGAGTGTCCAAGGAGCATGAAAGATCAGAGCTGTTTGCTGAATGCTTGCATGGGATGGGGGATAAACAGGTTTCAGAACTGCCTTCTAATTTGTACCAATACGTAGCTGAGCATAGTGCAAGTACCACTGCGCCAAGATCTGGTCAAATACAAAATCGCCTGGCAGCTCCTCTCAGCTCATTTTCCTGGGGGTACCTGCCAAGTCTAATCTCCTGTCGTGCACTTTCCACTAGAGCATGACACCAGTGCTCTAGGGCTGCTGGGCCTGAGGCCACAGACTTCAAAATAGTATCTGGGATGTTGTTTTATTCTCTTTGGCTCAGTTATATTGTGACAAGAGCAATTTCCTCAAATGTGTACAATATTTTTACATACCTAACATTCGTATTAATGTGAATATTACACTATTGATCTTCACTAGGTACAAACATTCCCTGTGATCTTAAAGTAACTCTATTTGTAGCATGTTAATAGATGTTTTTGCAAATGCCTGATTTTGTTCTTTGGCTGTATATTCACACATGGACTAGACAAAGATTAGGGTATCTCTGTGCTTCTTCCTTGTTATGAATTCCTTCCTTTAAAAAGCTGACAGTAGTTGGGTGCATAGTGTCATGGGTTTTTCCATGGCCACACGCTTTGAAGTGCTCCAGCATGGACTTATCCACAGCCACAGACTCTTTGAGGTATACTGTCTCCAGTGTGGACTTATCCTTGGGCCACAATCCCTCCAGAGGTATACCTGCTGTGGCACAGACATAACCACAGCCACAGATGCTTTGGAGTGTCCTGCTCTCACGTGGACTCATTCACAGGTTACAGTCCCTTCGACTTGAGTTCACACTGGAGTTCCAGCCTGTCCAGTGCAGCAGCACAGAAACAGCAGCGATGCTCTGGCCATCTGCCAGCCCAGGCGGATGGCCATTGCTGTTATCAAAATTCCCAGGCACAGCAAAGTAAGATGATAAGCAGTACAGCAATCAGCAAAAGCAAAGAGCAGCCACTAACAAGCACTATACTAACTTAAAATAAGGCAAGCAAGCCCCATGACAAACACAGAAGCCTGGCGATTAATAGCTGAACAGCAATAACAGTTATAAATTCAGTCCAGCACATTCCAATCAAATCTGTGGTTATCTCAAACCCTTTGAGCCCCACATTGGGCACAAAAAAAAGACTCTCGTGGCTTAACCCCAGCAGCAACTAAGCACCACACAGCTGCTTGCTCACTCCCCCTCGGTGGGATGGGGGAGAGAATCGGAAGAGTAAAAGTGAGAAAACCATTGGGTTGAGATAAAGACAGTTTAATAAGTAAAGCAAAAGCCGTGCACACAAACAAAGCAAAACAAGGAATTCATTCACTAATTCCCACCGGCAGGCAGGTGTTCAGCCATGTCCAGCAAAGCAGGGCTCCATCACGCGTAACGGTTACTTGGGAAGACAAACGCCATCACTCCAAACGTCCCCCCCTTCCTTTTTCTTCCCCCAGGTTTATATGCTGAGCATGACGTCATATGGTATGGAGTATCCCTTTGGTCAGTTGGGGTCAGCTGTCCCAGCTGTGTCCCCTCTCGACTTCTTGTGCACCCCCATCCTACTTGCTGGTGGGGTGGTGTGGGAAGCAGAAAAGGCCTTGACTCTGTGTAAGCACTGCTCAGCAATAGCAAAAACATCCCTGTGTTATTATCAACACTGTTTTCAGCACAAATCCAAAACATAGCCCCATACTAGCTACTATAAAGAAAATTAACCCTATCCCAGATAAAACCAGCACACATAGCAATGCTAAAAGGCTATAGGAACATTTCATTTACTCTTAAAATTTGTGTATAAAATAGCTGGTTTTGAGTTGAGACTGAGATACTCAAGTAAATACCTCATTACAGAAAGGCAAGAAATGCCTTTCATTTTTGTTGTGAAATGGAGAGCCAGAGGAACCAGTGTAACCTCTGGCTTCTGGACACTTTCTCTGTTCCAGAGGAGGACCTTTTGTCTTAAGCATTCTTTTTCTCTCCTCCACACCTCTGCTGGCCCACAGACCTGAAAAATCAGGAGAATGGTCTTGGATTATCTCTAGTATACTGTTTTTGGCTGGGATGCAGCTAAATTTCTTCATAGTAGCTAGTATGAGGCTATGTTTTGGATTTGTGCTGAAAGCAGTGTTAATAACACAGGGATGTTTTTGCTATTGCTGAGCAGTGCTTACACAGAGTCAAGGCCTTTTCTGCTTCTCACACCACCCTACTGGTGAGTAGGATGGGGGTGCACAAGAAGTCGAGAGGGGACACAGCTGGGACAGCTGACCCCAACTGACCAAAGGGATATTGCATACCATATGACGTCATGCTCAGCATATAAACCTGGGGGAAGAAGGAGGAAGGGGGGGTGTTTGGAGTGATGGCGTTTGTCTTCCCAAGTAACCGTTACGCGTGATGGAGCCCTGCTTTGCTGGACATGGCTGAACACCTGCCTGCCGGTGGGAAGTAGTGAATGAATTCCGTGTTTTGCTTTGCTTGTGTGCACAGCTTTTGCTTTACCTATTAAGCTGTCTTTATCTCAACCCACGAGTTTTCTCACTTTTACCCTTCTGATTATCTCCCCCATCCCACCAAGGGGGAGTGAGCAAGCGGCTGCGTGGTGCTTAGTTGCCTAGCAGGCAGTGGGCAGTAGCTGCCTACAAAGAGACCTAGGTGCAAGTTGTTCGTTAATTAGTATTTTGTAAAGTACTCTGAGATGTTTACATGGAAGATATGTAGCACTAATTTGTGGGAGAATTAGAAAAGTGCACCACCGTATCTCTCATAATAAATGTATCCAAAAAGATTTCAAAGAATTTTATGTCTTGCATTATTTACCAAAAGCCCCTGCATTTTAATTTCAATTTGAGAAAATAAGTATTACACTTAGATCACCATCAAGACATGTATCATTTTAATTCTGTATTCCTCTTATAGGAAACCTGTGCTATTCATCTTTCTAATAACTGTAAAAAAAATCTTCTTGAAATTTCCATTTCTCTATTTAACTGTTTTGCTTGGAAGTTCACCCTCAAAGTCTTCTCATCTTGCCACAATTACAGTTGTTATCATTGTAATGTATTGCAATATAACCGTTGTTTTCAGCATTTGCACCTATAGGTAATTCCTTTGGGATATTCTTTACTGATGAATATAAGGAACTATATAAACAATGTACGTAAATAAAAACAGTTTATCTGGAATTTACAATATGAATAGA
This sequence comes from Fregata magnificens, assembly GCA_013389945.1. Classification (NCBI taxonomy): domain Eukaryota; kingdom Metazoa; phylum Chordata; class Aves; order Suliformes; family Fregatidae; genus Fregata; species Fregata magnificens. The sequence continues at coordinate 156,891 of WAAD01021917.1, read as the reverse complement.
TAAACTGTTAGTTGGTTTGAGTTTAGAATTTAATGCTTAGTCGTGTCTTCTGTTTTTCACACAGGTGATAGATGTGAAGTAAATATAGATGAATGTATGTCTGCTCCTTGCCTCAACAATGGAAGTTGCATTGATGACGTCAGTTCCTATAAGTGTCACTGTAGGAGAGGTTTTATTGGAACAAACTGCGAGATAAATGTTAATGAATGCTTGCCAGATTCTTGTCTTCATGGAAGGTGGCTATTTTTATTTAACTATTATTACCTCCAAGATAACGTACCTAACTAGCAATATTTAAGATTTAATGATATGGGAAGCTTGATAAATATACTTTTAATTATGCTCTTCCATAAAGTAAGACTGCAGGCACACTTAAAGATGACAGATGTTGCCTGCTTAAACTAATGTAATATACTGTTACATTATCTCAGTTTCTCTTTCATTATTGTTCATTAGCATAAACCAGTTTTCAGTACATGTGGATTAATTAGTGTTTAATATACTTAAAAGCGAATCTTTAGCTGTTATATGCCAACAGGTTGAAGTGGGAAGACATCTTTTAATATGAGAATCAGTATCCTTATAAAACCCCTCAGCACCCATAATATACACATTTGAAACCCATTATTAAAACTAATTAAAAGTGCCATGGATTTCAGTAGGTTACATCAGACCACTGTTTTGAAATTTATGGAACGATACTACTAGTGTTGAATCTAGAATTACATATCTTCGTCTGAATAACACTATTTTGTATTTCAGATGTATAGATCTCATTGATGGATATCAATGCTCTTGTGAATCAGGATGGACCAGCTCAAGATGTGAGATAAATATTAATGTATGTCTTCAATTTTTATTTTAATTATAGGGGAGAGGGTAATATGCCACTTGAAACTTATTTTTGTTTAAGTAACTTCTGAATGGGTCAGTTTATTGAAAATGCATGACAAAAATTCAGTTGTTTCAAATATATTCTGAAAAGCTCATTATTTGTTGCTTATATGAAATGACATTAAAAAAGACCAGTGAGAAAATGTCCAAAGAACTTTAAAGGTGAAGTTTGAATGATAAATCTGAAAAGCCACAGCCAGCTAAGCCAACATTACCTGAAAATCATTTATCCCTCAGTTCAGCATGGATGACATAACTACCTAATTTGCATTGCGAGCCCCATTTGCTGTAGCTTAACTGTATATTTGAATAGTAAACCTCAAGATGCAGTGTTCTGCACTGAAAGTAGGCATGACTCATGTTTAAAATTTCAAAATCCAGGTAATTGTAGAATTCTATGATATAAAACTGTGATGTACCAAATACACTGCCCACTTCCTCCTCTTAAGTTCAAGAATATTTTTGCATTGTCATGGGGAAGGGCTGTGGATAAGAAGGCATCTGTATACGCGAGTCTGTGCCATGAAGATTCCCGTGGTCAGCCAACCGACTTGCAGAAGTTGACTACATCTGGCATAACAATGACCAGCCCTTACAATGTTGGCCACCCTTTTGGGAAAGTATTGAATTGGTTTAGACTTTTTCAGGTTTTGTGCCAAGCAGGGTTTAATCAGATGTTGCAATATGATCCCTTTAAATGTATTTGGTCTCATGAGAAAGTCTGGCATGAGATCTGCCTCCCTTTGGGCTATCTGGCTTCTAATATGGTGCTTCTGAATTGTCAAAAACACGTTCCAAAATGTTATCCAAACTTCTTTTTAACTTCCGTATGCATGTAGGGATCTTTCATGTTTTTTTATATATTGCTGAAAGTGCTAGATAACTAAAAATACCTCGTATTACATAAAGGAAGTGTGGTCTATAACTTTTCTGTTGAAAATGCGTGACCGACTCACACAAGGAGTAAATCTAGCTGAACTATTATCTTCCAACTTCCTTTACAGAAAGAAAAAAGTCAGAAAATAAGTACTTCAACTCAACAGAGTGCACATCATGATACGATGTTGCAAATCTGTATGATTATCAGTTGTTGCCAGTGCTAATACAGAATACCCTTGGGTAATATTTTCTCTAGCAACATCCATGATTTACACTTTTCTCCATTTTAAGAGAATGAGAGATTAAATGACCTGTAGACAACTGCATAAAATCATATTCAAAAGATAACCACATTTCATACTGAGGTGTTTGAAAATGCATAGATTAGAAATTCGTAGAAAGAAACAATGTACATACACATTTGACACATAAGTCTGTCAGAATGATGGCTTCATTTTTTGATATTCATTCTGTTTGCATGCGATGTGATTCCCAGATTAGACTACGCTGCAGGTGTCATATTTTTAAAGGCTCTAACACTGCATTCATCCTGCTCAGACATATATCATGCCTGTGCAAGTCTTAGAGCAATCAACAAGGCTTTCTGGCTGTGTAGCGGTGTGCACATCTGAGTAATCATGGTAGGCTCATGCTCTGTAATTGTTTTCCTCTAGAATAACATCAGGCAGTTCCTTTCTTTAAAAAATAATCAAGAATTAATCCAAGTAAATATGCTTCAATGTTTTCTTCACTTGAAGATACATTTCTTTGTATTAAGGTTTGTGCAACTGCACTGAGTGTAGGTGCCAAGGTTTTGTTTAGAGGGGGGGCTGCAGGGGCAGCCTCTGTGAGAAGAGACCAGGGGCTGCCTGTGCTGGACATAGCTGATTCTAGTCAGCTCCAACGGACTCACCGCAGGACACAGCTGAGGCCCTCAACCAAGATGGTGGCATGTCTGTGGAAACATGTTTAAGAAAGGGTAAAAAACACTGCCCAGCAGAGAGGAGTGAGGAAAAATTGTGTGAGAAATAACTTGGCAGACACCAAAGTCAGTGAAGAGGGAGGGGGAGGAGGTGCTCCAGGTGGCGGAGCAGAGATTCCTCTGCAGCCCCTGGAAAGAACCATGGTGGAGCAGGTATTTCCCTACAGTCTGTGGAGAGGACCATGTGAGCGCAGATACCACACCCCATGCAGCCCCGTGGAGGACCCCGTGCCATAGCATGTGGATATGCCCTGAAAGAACTGCAGCCCATGGCATGCTCACACAGCAGCAGGCTCTGGGCTGGACCTGCGGCCCACGGAGAGGAGCCCATGCAGGAGCAGTTTTACCCTGCAGGACTGCAGCCCATGGAGAGGACCCACACTGGACCAGGGGAAAAGTGTGAGGGAGAAGGAGCAGCAGAGAGGAGCTGTTACGAACTGACCGCAACCCCCATTGCCCACCTGCCCTGCACTGCTCAGGGTGAAAGGAGGAGGTGGAAGAGTTGGGAATGGAGGAGTGAAGTTGAGCCTGGGAAGAAGGGGTGGGGGGGAGGTGGTTTTAGATTTTGTCTTTGTTTCTCACTGTCCAAAAATCTATTTTAAATGGGCAATAACTTAAATTAATTTTCCCTGAGTCAAATCTGTTTTGCCTGTGACGGAAATTGGTAAGTGGTCTCTCCGTCCTTATCAACCCGTGAGCTTTGTCGTCTTACGTTCTTCCCTTGTCTTGTTGAGGGGGGAGAGTGAGAGAGTGGCTGGGTGGATATTGCACAGCCAGGCAAGGTCAGCAGCTAAGCTGATTCAAATAACCAATTTAAAAATAGAATATATTTATGTATGGGTATATATATATTTTTTTCCCTAGACATACTTGGATTTTTTTGATTTTTCATTTTGGATTTTTTCATCCTCTACATGTGTTGCAATATAGTTTGCAAGAAAATACACTTCAAGACTTTCTCAGATTGTCTAATACTTCTAGGAAAAAAATAAGCACTTTATATCTTTATAGATATACCCTATAACTTTTGCATATCTAATATGGAGTGTGGATGTTGGAACTTCCCTATCTACTGTAGTTTTCATTGCTTTTTCATTTATAGATCTCATTCAAGAAGGAGTAAGAGAAAAAATATATGAACTAGTTGTAATACACATTATTTCCTTTGACATTTCCATATTTTTGAAATTGTAAGATGAATGTATATAACTGAAAATTGATCTTTTCTCTCTGACATAGGTAAACATAGAGTGCTAATATGGTCAGTGAATATTAGTAATAGACATTATTTCATACTTACTTTGGCTTTTTTTTTTGCTATGACTGATGAGAAGTCATTGGCAATTGTGCTTCTTCCATGCTCAGCTAAGGCTGTCTCATGTTGTCAAAAAAAGGGAGCAAAAAGCACTTTGAGTCTTACACAGGAGGATATTCAGCTTGTTGGTGCTTCTGCTTGTATCTGATAGGATGCTGTGATCAGACTGTATTCTAGAATTATTTTGTCTGATTTTACTGATCTTTTCTCTCTGTTTTCATAAAAGACAGAAATAAGGGGGAAATCAGGAAAACCAACTGATTTTCTAGGCACACAGCTGATGCACGTGTGGAGTCAGAGAACAATATTCTGCTAGCCCAAGCAAATAAGCAGTTGTTCACTAGGACTTGCCAGATTGGACAGAAGACATGAGACTTGACAGCCATATAATTATTTGTGATTTGATTGGGAAGAACAGTAGGATTCAGCTTGCCTAATTTGAGGTGTCTTTGCGAAAGCTAGTTGTCTATGTGCTTACGATAGTGAAAATGTGGTGAATATTCAGGGAGATCTGCAGAGCTGTTCAGCTGATTTTGAAATGGACATCTGCATTTCATTAGTGAGTCTAGACTCCACTGATGGTGATGACTGGGTCTTAACGGACTATAATAGGTAATCCAGAGAGTAGACTCCCCTCCCCAGAATTCTCTCTGTATATGTGCAGCATATACCTATATGGCAAACATCGGTGAATGTACAAAGAGCCTCAGATGAGCTGGATGCTCTTGTTTGTGTGTGCGTGGGACTTCTTCACAATCTTGAGTATTTTTTACCCATTGCTAATTAGTTTAAAGAGGGTTCAGTAAGATAAGTAGTTTATGCAAAGAAGCTAAACTAATGGAAACTCCCAAAAAATAATGTAGTGTATGCTCAGGATGCAGATAGGTAAATTTAAGAGTGGGAGGAGAGGGAGATAGTCACTTTATTTTGCAAAGCACGAGTGATTACCCACCCATGGGACAATTTCAGTGTGTGTAACGCTGTGCAAGGACCTCCTGGCCCTGAGGAAAGAAGTTTATTTTAAGTAAGAGTGACTGAATTGGAGATTCTATTAAATGGAGAAGTAATAGAAAAATACAGAATAGAAATTGGAGAAGTAGAGAAATGGATGAGACCTGCAAGAATGTTGCAGAGGAGTTTCACCTCCAAAGTGGTAAGCCCTCTGCTTCTAGGGAGTACAGAAGCCTTAGGGAGGAGTACATTCCACTGATAGGCATATTTCTGATCTCTTACGTAAGAAAAGCTTATCAACTGATACTACAGTATGCTCTTGCATCAAGGATGCTCTAGCAACAGAGTATCTTAAAAAACAGGACTGTTCAATTTTTAGGTACACAGGTAACTGAGTTTGTGACATCAAAGAAGCCTTGGATACAAAGTAATCTGCTTTGCACCTGGAAAGGTAGTGGATCACACAGTATCTCTAGAGACATTACTTCAGTGTACTGGAAAGGAGTCAATAATTGTGACCTGTGTTGATAGCCAGCAATGGAGGAAAGTGTAGGAGGGATGTTCGTGAGGTTATAAATTCAGGCTGGGCAGGAAACTGAAGTCTAGGACATGCATCTAGCTTTCTTTGAAAGGCTCTGAGTTCCATATGAGACCTGAGAGGCAGACAGAGATTCAGCCCCAGTACATGAGTAATATGCTGGTATAGACAAAAGCAGTTCAAATGCAGTTGAAAATGGAAAACCTTTTGAAATTGGAGGAATCTATACAAGAGTGGATTGCACCTTTATCATCATGGAACCGGGCTATTGAATGAAAATTAAAACGGTTGTAGGGGAATGTTTAAACTAGGTGCTTGGGAAATGCTGACAAGTATAGAAGACCACTATTTAAGAATGACAGAAATTAAAATCTGAACAGGACTAATGTTCAGCTTGCCTCTGAAAAGACTGGCTCAAGAGGTGATAATGACAGAGATGACATGACGTCTGTTAGCGACTGTAATACAGCTAGGTTTGTGACTGTAGCATGAGAAAGCATGCCGAATAAATCCAGCAGATAGACATTCAATTTCAGGAAAGGAAACTGTAAAAATAAGGCACATTGTCAAGTAGCTTAAGAGGAGCAAGCCAAAACCACAAGAAACTTACAAGCAGACTAGGGGCTATTAAATAAATAATATGTTAAAACCCCAGGTAAAATACTGCCACAATTCCAGAACACAAAGTGGTCCAAAGCCCCTGAATGACTTAAAGATGAAACTTAAGGCTTTCACAGGGAAAAATTGGCATTTTAACAAATGGAAAGCTTGCCCACTTGGGAAGAACAGAGAAGTCCATAAAACACATTAGTTCAAATGTTGGCAGGAAGTTCAAAAAGCTAAAACACAAATTGAAAAGTGCCTTGTAAAGGATACTCTAACTTGTAAAAAGCTCTTCACATCTATCAAAACGAGGAAGCCAGGTAGGGAACTGCTGGGATTGCTTGATGGCTAAAGTGTAAAATGGGCACTCGGACATGGTAAGGTCATAGCAAGAGAAGCTTAGTGAATTCTTTGCATTTGGGGAATGCCAGAAGGACCTCACAAAATGGAGAGAGTGAAAAGGTGGCGGGTAAGCTTCAGTTTAAGATAATGTATCTAGGGAAAAATAGCCTAATACTTACCTACGGCTGAATTCAGAACTGTCAGTTACAACTCTGGAAATTTTCTAAATTGCTGGAAAAGCAACACGTCGAGGCATGCACAATCCAGGAGGTTTCTGCAGAGCATCGAGGGTAACTTTTTGACACAGGTGGTGGCGGAGCCAACGAGGCAAGATGTGCTGCTGGACCTTATACTAACAAACAAAGAAGGTCTGGTTGAGGATGTGAGGGTTGGGGGTAGCCTTGGCTGCAGTGACCATGAGATGGTAGAGTCCAGGATCCGGCATGGTAGAAGCAGGGCAACAAGTAGGATTACAACCCTGGACTTCAGGAGAGCCAACTTTGGCCTCTTCAAAGACCTGCTTGGAGGAATCCCATGGGTTAGGGCTCTAGAAGGCAGTGAGTTCCAAGAGAGCTGGTCAGTATTCAAGGGCCACTTCCTCCAAGCTCAAGATCAGTGCATCCTTAGGAGGAATAAGTCAAGCAAAGGAGCCAGGAGACCCGCATGGTTGAGCGAAGAGCTTCTGGAGAAACTCGAATGGAAGAGGGAGGTTTACAGTATGTGGAAAAAGGGACTTGCCACTTGGGAGGAATATAGGAATGTTGTCAGGCTATGCAGAGATTCAACGAGGAAGGCCAAGGCCCACTTGGAACACAATCTGGCAAGGGATGGTAAGGATAAGAAGAAGGGCTTCTTCAAATACATCCATAGTAAAAGCAAGACTGAGGAAACTGTGGGCCCGCTGCTGAATGAGATGGGGGCCCTGGTGACGCAGGATGCAGAGAAGGCGGAGTTACTGAATGCTGCCTTTGCTTCAGTCTTTACTGCTAAGGCTGGCCCTCAGGCATCCCAGCCCCCAGAGGTGAGAAAATCTGGAGAAAGGAGGACTTCCCTTTGGTTGAGGAGGATTGGGTTAGGGATCATCTAGGCTAACTGGATCCTCACAAATCCATGGGCCCCAATGGGATGCACCCATGAGTGCTGAGGGAGCTGGCAGATGTTCTTGNCCAGGCATGTAGAGGAAAAGAACGTTATCAGAAGTAGTCAACATGGATTCACCAAGGGGAGATCATGCTTGACCAACCTGACAGCCTTCTATGATGGCGTGACTGGCTGGGTGGATGAAGGGAGTGATGAAGGACTTCCACAAGGCCTTCAACACTGTCTCCCATAACGTCCTTATAGGTAAGATTAGGAAGTGTGGGTTAGATGAGAGGACAGTGAGGTGGATCGAGAACTGGCTGAACTGCAGAGCTCAGAGGGTTGTGATCAATGGCGCAGAGTCTGGTTGGAGGCCCGTAGCTAGCGGTGTTCCCCAGGGGTCTGTACTGGGTCCAGTTCTGTTCAATATATTCATCAGTGACCTGGACGAAGGGATAGAGGGTGCCCTCAGCAAGTTTGTCGACAATACCAAACTGGGAGGAGTGGCTGATACACCAGAAGGTTGTGCTGCCATCCAGCGAGACCTGGACAGGCTGGAGAGCTGGGCCGAGGGGAACCGAATGAAATTCAACAAGAGCAAGTGTAAGGTCCTGCACCTGGGGAGGAAGAACCCCATGCACTGGTGTAGGTTGGGGGTTGACCTGCTGGAAAGTAGCTCTGCTGAGAAGGACCTGGGAGTGCTGGTGGACAGCAGGCTGATCATGAGCCAGCACTGTGCCCTTGTGGCCAAGAAGGCCAACGGGATCCTGGGGTGCATCAAAAGGAGTGTGGCCAGCAGGTCGAGGGAGGTTATCCTCCTCCTCTACTCTGCCCTGGTGAGGCCGCATCTGCAGTACTGCATCCAGTTCTGGGCTCCCCAGTTCAAGAAGGACAGGGAACTGCTAGAGAGAGTCCAGCAGAGAGCTACAAAGATGATCAGGGGACTGGAGCATCTCTCTTGTGAGGAAAGGCTGAGACACCTGGGTTTGTTTAGCCTGGAGAAGAAAAGACTGAGGGGGGATCTTGTTACTGCTTATAAATATCTGAAGGGTGAGTGTCAAGAGGATGGGGCCAGACTCTTTTCAGTGGTGCCCAATGACAGGACAAGGGGCAATGGGCACAAATTGGAACACAGGAAGTTCCAGCTGAACATGAGAAAAAACTTCTTTACTGTGAGGGTGACAGAGCACTGGAACAGGCTTGCCAGAGAGGTTGTGGAATCTCCTTCTCTGAAAATATTCAAAACCCACCTGGACGCGGTCCTGTGCACCGTGTTCTAGGAGTACCTGCTCGAGCAGGCGGGGTTGGACAAGATGATCTTCAGAGGTCCCTTCCAATCTCTACCATTCTGTGATTCCGTGAAAGAAGACTTGGAGCAATCATTGACAATTTTCTGGAATTGTTTCGATGTGCAGTCACAATGAAGAGTAGCAAAAAAACCACTGGGCATTATCAGGAAGGATACGGGGAACAAGACAGAGCGCAGGATTTCAGTGCTATATAAAACCCGAGTGGGCTCACATATTGGGTACTGTGCACAGTTCAGGACCTTGCATCTCAAGGAGGATGTAGTAGAGGTAGAGAAGCTGCAGTGTGCAACAAAAGTGGTATGAATTGAATAGTTGTACCTTGTAAGGAGAGATTTAAATGGCTGAAACTATTCCATTTGAAGAGGAGAAAGCTGAGGGGAATGTAATTAAGGTTTAGAAAAGTGTGACAGTGGTAGATAAATGGAAAATTTCTTCACCAAATTATGTAGTAAAAGAATTGGGGGCAGGGGACATGATGAAAATGGTTGCAGAAACATTTGGAACAAATACAAGTACTTTGTTTCACAGGAAGCAGAGAACCTCTAGAACTTGCTGCCACAGAAGGCTGGGGAAGCAGGTGATCTCTTATTAGGTTCACAAAAATCAGGCCAGTCATGGACAGCAGGTGCATAAATGAATGATAAATGAACCAGTCAGGGAAGTACTGTTTATCATGTCTGATTAGACAGTTCTGCTTGCTGGGAGGATGCATGGAACATAGACTGTAGAAAGTGGCAAAGTTCACATGATTTTCCTAACGTGGCTTTCCCTCTGCCACTATTATAGACAGAATACTGGGCCAGATGGAGCACTGGTCTGATCCAGTATGTTCCTGCTCTGTATTATTGTCTAAAATACAGGTTTATTTTTATTAGTTTTCTCTTCTTCTTGTGTCTATAATCAAAAATTTCAAAGCAAAATATTTTGGTCATTTTGAACTTATTTTGCATTGAATAATGTTGGATAAAACCAATATTCTGAAATATGGAAATAAGTTTTCCTGGTTCATTCCACAGAACTTTGTATATATATTTAATCCAGCAAGTGAAAAAGCTTTGGGAAGTTAATAATTAAACAATATGGATATGTGATAATACTAACAAAAAATTTACAGAAAAAATAGAGTAATAATTTTACTGGTTAGAAAAATACACTTTGTTTATAATTTTGTTAAACATAAAATAGAAATAGGCAGCTGGAGTCTTCATCTCAATTCTTAATGTAAATCTCAAACTTTTATGTGGTAGCAATACTGTTGAGATTTATCCCAAAGTAAGAGTGCACTTCAAACTCCCATGTGAATGGAAAAGTCCATAACTTAGCAAACCACACAGTTTAAACGAAGTGCTATTTTAAACTTAGCAAAGGAAACCTGGGCCTTTTGGTCTCTTAATAGCAATTGTAATTACATCAGATGTTTGCACTCATGGTAAATTAAACTCTGGTAAAATACCTTTGAAAGGAATTGAAATGCATATATATATTTTCCCACTAATGCACTGAACCATGGCTGTTTTTCATAACTATGAAATCATAGTAAAACATTAAATTGTACATTTCTTAAGAAGTAATACTGCAAATTTACACATTTTTTTGAAGTCTAGATTCAGGATGCATTAAAAACCATATGCATACCATATTTTGTACGTACAAAACCTTGCTTTAATGCATGAATTAGTTTCTAACGCATTTATTTACAGCATTGATTTCCTTTCTGCCTACTTTTTTTTATTCTAATCCAAACCCTTAACCACATGGCCCTTGTTTATCACAAAAACCTCTGCTTTTGACTTGAGAATAATTTTGCCCTCAGTCCTATCATTAAATGACTGGAAACATGACTCATGAAAGCACGTTTCTTTTCTGCTGCAGTATCTATCTTTGAATTCCTTTCTTATCTCTTTCTTTTCAACTCCATCAAATTGAAGTTTTAAAGCTCTGTGGTTCTACCTTCTACAAGTCAGTGACTTCCACCTGTAATCCAGTTTTCTCACAAATATCAGGAAACCTGCTTCTGTTCCCTGAACTGATGTTTAAGGCCACTACCTTTTTTTGCTTCAAGTCTTCCCTTACAGTTAATCACTTCTTAGTCGTCTACAAAGAAATCAAACAGCAATTAGTACTTGGGGCTTTATATCATAAATATTCACAAGAAATGACACCGTATAATGCACCACATACATACAAGTATGTCAAAAGGTAGATTTGTAAATAGCTTACGTATATTTCCGGTAGACTTTTTTCCCCTCATAGGGGATTTGCTTGAGTTATTTATGTTCAGAATTAGTCCGCTTTATAATTACCTTTTTTGATACAAAGCAAAACTTTACTTAAGTAAAAATACGTCTATCATCACAATTTTTTTTTGCCTTGAATGTCTTTTATAGAAATAGATTTTGAAGTGTTGTTAGAAATAATTTATTTCTAATCAGAATTTCCAAGGAAACTTTTCCAATGAATGCATTTCTAGATTTTGTTTTAAGAAACAGAGTTGAACTTCCAAATAATGTGTATTTTCACTATTTTTATTAATTTGCTAAAATGTGTCCCTTCATAATTATTTCAGGCTATGCATTGTGACTATGGAAATGATATAGTGTGATATGTAGAAAGATGGCATTTCTTAGGGAGGTTGACCTCACTTACAAAGACAGATGTCATTATGGACCCGCAGATTTGGATAAGGGAACAATGTGCTTTGAGCAAAGTGCTGTGCCTTTCTAGGTCAGTTGCTAGAGTCCAGATTTCAGAACAATTCCCTGCCAGCAGAACCAGTGGACTGTGCCATGCCAGGTGCGCTCTCTTAAGGGACAGTCATCCCTTTCCTAGTACAAACAAGATTTACTACACCATGACATTCAGAGAACAAGAAATAATAAATTATTGTGCTCCAGTAAATATAGTGGATCTTGTTTTGCATTGTTTGAACTAAGGATTCTTAACCGACCCTTAAAAGAGTTGCATAACTAGAAATCTTAATATTGTTTCAGTTTTTTCCCTTGACTTCTAAATTGTCTTGCTATGCTAAGAAAATCAATGAGGACTTATATGTACTGTAGCAATAATTTAGTAAAAATAAAGCCAGAAAATTGCCATTCTGTTCTCCTGTCAGAAGTCTGTATATTCCTTTCATTTACAGCACCATGGAAACTAATACTTGTATTTAACTTATGTTTGCCTAAAGCATATGTTTTAGAGATATATCCAGTTTTCATTCAAAAATGTAAGGAGGTAGAAGATCAACTACTTTTGGTAGTTTTACAGTGGTTGACTCAGTAGTAAAGTTGGACCTTATCTCTAGCTGGATATATCTGGATTTGGGAATCCAGGTAGTCATTTTTGTACTGACTTTCTCTGGGAGTTAAAATACTTGTTAATATATAATACTTCTTGGGGAAATAACTGTGCACTGCCATTATCTCTCTCGCTCAGTTTTCTTGGTGATAAACTAAACCTAAGAACAATCATAGAGCCATCAGGAGTTCTGGAACTTCTTATAGCAAAGAACTCACAATGATACAGTGATTATTGCTTTTAATAGCTAGAAACAGACCTGTACTCCATGATTTTGTCTAATCATTTTTAAGCCATATATATTATTTATGGTTTTGGCAGTATCATGAAAATGAGATATATGCTGTAACAATGTTTTTGAAAAAAAATTCTATCCTAAAAATTCTGTTAAATGTTATTTTCCTTAGCTTACTGTAAGGCATTTTATCTAAATCATTTGATATTCTCAGTTTTTCAACATCCTTTATAAAAAACAGAATTTAGAACTTGGCACAATGTTTCAGTTTCCCCTAGCCATAAAAAGAGGAATAATCACCTGTCTAATTGTAAGTCACAGTTCCCCTCTCTGAAGACTTAAGGATAGTAAAATCCTTAATAAAATCCCTAATAAAAAATGAGCATTTTTTTCCATAGCATTGTAATGGGAGTTCATGTTGATAGCTTGTCCATTATAACTTTCAAATCTTTTCCAAGGTGTTAACAACACATGAACTCAAAGGATTCCTTGTTAGATCAAAATGGGAAAAGGGTATGCTTCACAGAAGAAAAGAGACTCGAGGGGAAAAAAGGTGCCTACTGAAAGGGAGCCCTCCTGCTTTAAGGAGATCAGGTATAAGAAAACTCAAAAATACTTGGATGAGAATAAAGTGTGTCAGATTGATGAAGTGAAAAGATGATAAAAACTCTATACAAATAATTACAATTGTATAATCGCTTATTTTGTTAAATTTCATTTATTTATAAGGGAGCTTATTGAAGCTGTCAGTGTTTTAAAAGATGAGCTGGGAAGGGGAGTATTGGTATGCTGTAAAGTGTGAGCACTGGGCATCAGTTACAGGTGTGATGATGTTTGAGGAAAGAGCAGAGTACCCTGACTGAAGTTAATAAGGGGCACTTATCTTCCCTTTTTTTGGTGACAGTGGAAGGAGCAAACCCCTTTAGAGCAGGAAGAACCTGAGAAGATGAGGACTGAGCAGCAGCTCTTCTGGCCTTCTGGTTTCCTTGGAGATGGAGGGCTGCATGGATTTGACTGAGGCTGCCTGTGAGGGGAACAAACTAGAAAACAGAAAGGGAAAAGATAGAGGGCAATGATGGCCAGAGAAAAAGCTAGGCAATACAGCTCAGTTTGTACAGGTTACTTGCTCAGTTATGACAGAAAAGAAAATTTTACAGCCTATGAATGAAGAGGTGTGGTGAGTTAACTTTGGCTGGCTGCCAGATGCCCATGCAGCTGCTCTTGCACTCCACCTCCTCATCAGGACGGGGAGGAAGTAAGAAGAAAAGCTTGTGGGTCAAGATAAGGACAGGAAGATCGGTCATGGTCACCAATTACCATCACAGGCAAAACAGACTCAACTTGGGGAAGATTAATTTAATTTACCGTCAATGAAAAACTAAACCATTTTCCTCCCAACCTGCCAGAAAACATACTCCTGTGTGGGCTCCTCTCCACTGGCTGCAGCTCCTGCCAGGAGCCTGGTCCTGTGTGGGCTGTCCACGGGCTGCAGCTTTCTTCGGGGGACATCCACCTGCTGCGGTGTCATGTTCACACACGTGGCAGTGTGGATATCTGTTCCACTGTGGTCCTCCATGGGCTGGCAGGGGCCAACCCATTTCACCATGGTCTTCTCCAGGGGCTTCAGGGGAATCTCTGGTGGAGATTGCCTGGAGCACCACCTCCCCCTCCTTATTCTCTGACCTTTGTTTCTGCAGGGCTGTTTTTCACACTTCTTCCTCACTCCTCTCTCTCACCCTTTGCTGCCCGATGTTTTTTACTCTTTCTTAAATGAGCTTTCCCTGAGGCACCACCACCTTGGCTGCGGGGCTCAGCCGTGCCCTGCAGTGGGTCGGCTGGAGCCGGCTGTGTCCGGCACATGGCAGCCCTGGCCTCTCCTCACAGAGGCTGCCCTGCAGCTCCCCTCCGCAAACAAAACCTTGCCACGTAAAGCTATTTTAACAGGTTTGCACCAGAGAGATACCTGAATTACCTCAATTTCTTTTCTTAAAGGAAGCAATCTGCAAGGCCTGGAATAGTGTATTACTCCTTGGGCAAGAGTACAGTAGGCCTATGAGGCCAGGCTGATTGTGAATTTGGAGAAGCTCACACAGAGCCCCGTACACTGCTGCAGCAACAGGAAAGCATTATGCCTCCTGTTCACACCCTGAGTGAGTTGAAGAGGCCCCAGGGCTCTGGGGACGAGATTTTCTGTGTTCTCAGAGGAGGCTAAAAATGAAAGTGTTGCTTGAAAGAAATAAAGAAATCTGAGAGAATAATAAAAAAAGAGTATTTGCTGTTTCTAGAAAGTCCTGAGGACTCAGACAAAAAAGTCAAAAAGACAAAAGCTGTTCTCACTGTTACTGCCCCTCAGTCTTTCAGTGTTATGACTGCTCAGTGGTACATGGAGATCTCAGCACTTTCTCTGCTTTCTAAATGGAATATTTTTGCTGAGAACTCCAAGGAACTGAAAGTAATTTTGTGATTTTTGGGGGGAGTTTCATTTTGGTATTTTGTTCTTTGTGGGGGTTTTTTGTTTGTTTTTTTTTTAATCATGCATTGCTAGCAAATTGTTGGTAGAAGTTACACAAAGTCATAATAGGAATAAATGTAATGAATGTCTGTGTTGCTCTATGCACATAGATTTCATCTTGGAGTAAGTGACACTACACGTATATGTATCGGCAGTTCTGTTCAGGAACCACTAGCTGCATTAACTACTGATTCTAGTGCGTTCATACTTATTTCTTTACTTTCCATTGAAACTTTTTCATGTGTTTCTTGTCAGATGTCAGTATTAAAATTATGAAGTCCCACCTGTGAGATCCTTTTATGCTGCCAGTGCATTCAGTCACCTTGCAAATACCCTATCTGACAAAAGGGAATACTGATTTCTTCCTACCTTGTTGAATACACTGGCATCTGCTGTGGCATTTGGAATCTTAAGGCAATGCATCATGGTTACCTTCTTCTCATTCTCACTGCACAAGGCTATTTAAAACAGAGATGATGTCGCACTAACAAAGGACAAATTTCTGCAGACAATTGCTCCTGCTTCCACAAGCATTAGTAGTCCAAGTTAAATATATTTAGAAAACAACTTTCTAAAAAGCCTTATCAAGAGGACTTGTGCAGAAAATAACTGTGCATTCTTACTTCTTAAATACAGATTCCCTTTCAACCTATCCTGTTCTTACTTTTTTTTGTATCTAGCTAGATTTTAAAACTTTCAGTCAGACTGATGATTTCTGTCTGTTCCTTCTAAGTGTCAATGCTGACTTAAGAACTACCCATGTCCCCATCTTCAAATAGTTCTCTCCACAATAGTTTCCAAGTTACAACTGCATAACTGATTATGGGTCATGTGCTGAGAAACAAATTAGAAAACTGGCTGTCAAAAAACGTTAAAAAAAGGTTTATTTGGTGTGGTTTTGTTGTTGCTGTTTTGTTTTGGGTTTTTAACAAGTATTTTAATCTATTATTGGGACACAACGAAGAAGACCATGCAGTATGATTTGGGGTGAGGAAATAGCAGGGAATAGAGGAAGGAATTAAGAACATCATAAGCCAGAACTGCGCCTGAAACATTCATAATGTAAAACCACTGGCAGTTCCTGAAGAAGTTTATTCCCCTTTGATTTCACTAGAAAATGAAAGTCAAATTACTCTTGGGCTTCAGGCCTGGATTGTTGATAAAGATCAGAGTGTACATTTCTGTCCTGTATCATAATCTACAGATTTTTAGTTGCCATAAAAGTGCCAACTTCAGGAATAGTGTCAGTGTATGAGTGTGTAGTGATGGTAACAGAGCTTTCCTTTTGCTCACCACACTGTGTACCTCCGTTTCCCAAAAAATGGGATTGAGGAGAGGAGAGGAAAGAGAAAAATGAAACAGCGAAACTGGCCTCATGGTCAGTGAGGTATCGCAAAAAAGGTTTCTTTTCTGCTACTGGCAAACATTTGATTCTAATGGTGAAAAATGCAGTCACCCACATTTATCTGCAGATGAAGAGTGTTCAGTCTATTAGCTTGAGTTATTTGCCACCATTTAAACTTGGTATTTATTCTCTGTATCTGCCAACCAAATATTATAAATTTCTAAGGGACCAAGCCCGTGCTGCTCTCACTGACTGCAAGAGTGGTAGTGATACTTGTTTGTCTTACTCAAAGAAGTTATTTGTAAAATTTTGGAAAGATTACTGTAAGGTTAAGACTTTGTCTTAGAAGCTTAAAAATTATGCAGATCAAAATAACATTTCAGATTTAGTAAAGGTTAAAAGAAAAGAAAATAAGAAAGTACAAAATGCAGTATAAGTGAGCAATTATGACACTTTTATATATCAACAAATTTGTGTTTTGGAAAAACTAAAATGACCCATCTTAGTGAATATTATTTTGGTGTTTTTCAGGTTTCTTAGTTGCTCAAAGGCAATTTTCCTTTGACAGGATCTGATCACTTTTAGGCGAGAAAAGGTTAAGGGATATCTTATTAGGTTGGGAACTGGGCACCTGAGGTGCCCAAGAAAGTCTTTTTCCCCTACTGTACTGGAGAAGAGAGGGAATATTTCTAGGACTGTGAGTCCCTGCAACTGTTGCTCTGATTTGGGAACTGTCTGGTTAGGGGTCATAGTTAAGATTCGATCTCCCATTATAAAAAGGAAGACAAAACTGAAGTAGCATTGGTGGTTAGGTGAGCTTGTCTTCAGGGAATCAGGGTGGTTGGGAATTTTCTGTAGAGCCAGCTATTCCCTAATGCCAAACTGTAAAGTCAGTCTCTGGTAGGATCTAAGATAGGCAGGCAGGAGTTGGTCATAGCTGTGTTGCAACTTCAGTTTGCCATCTAATGTCCTTGTTCTTTTAGACTATGAATTACAGCATTTGGTGGTGGTGTGGTAGCTCACCTACCAGATATAAAGTTATTTGTGGCATTTTTAACATAGTTGTGTGTCTGTTTACTGAAACAATTTTCTTGCCTGAGTTAAGAAGTGTGCAGACTAGCACTTCTCTGGTAACAGTGTACTCTGTTTTTTTGCAAGTTTAATGATGAACCTTTAACTGCAGCCTATCAAAATATACTGGAAAGTGATAGGTGTGATTTCTTTCCTACAAACTGTCTGGTTTTATGTTACTGTAAAAACTAATTAGCAGTTTTGTAAAATTTTACAAGGACAATACATTCCACAGAAGAAAAGGTTTTACATTTTGTGCAACTTGCTGTGACTATGACGGCGTATTGAGCCAAAACTGTGAACATTTGACTGAGCTTTGAACTTACTCTTAGTTACTTTGATGATTTTGGTATTTTTTGAATTTTAACTTTTGAATTATAATTAGGTAAAAATTTGATCCGCTAATTGATAGATTTTTAATTTATTCTGCTAATGAATGAAACTGTAAAAACAGAAGTAGTAGAGGGGGATACAAGTGAACACAGATTAAGAAGACTACACAAGAGACATTACTGGAATAGAAAAAAAGCCAGAAAGTTGGAACTATGAATTGAGATTTTTTTATAAACAAAACAAAGATGATTTAACGTTTGCCAACAACAAATGTAATTAATATAGCAAAAGACTACTTCTAGAACCTAGACACAGAATTTTTGGCAGTCTGTAGAACTGTCTGCATCTTCCTGTGGGATGTATAATTCAATTCGTTTAGTAATGCTCACTAATAAATCATCCTCTATACACCCAGGTGGAGAGCTTATAGGAAAACCAGTTGTTTTCTCACAATTCCCCATGGATATCTGAATTTATATTCTGTCAGAGCAACTGTAGTACCTGGAGGAAATCTGAGTGCCCTTGGATATCCTTAAAGAATTAAACCTTCTAAAGTTACAGGAGTGTGAGAATAAATATAAAATACTGGATTTAGCTAGACTATTTGGGTGGCAGCAGTAAAATAAAACTCCTTTGGAATAGAAGCAAAAACTAGGTTTCTGTGCTCCAGGGCAAAACCACATTTTTGTACTGGCAATTTCACTAACTAAACTCTCCTGTAATTCTGGAGAAACATTATTTGCTGCTACTTTGCATGGTTTGAATTTGATGACTTTCACATTAGCTTTATCAGAGGGAATTATTATGTGAACACATGAACATTTCTACGTGTTTCTATTTGCAATGTTATGCATTAATTGATAATAAGAAAGCATTTATCAGGAAATACTGATAAAAGGCTTGTGTGTGTTGGTTAATATAAGTAATTTTTTATTCTGTCCAGAATTGTCTTACTAATGTGGCTTTTTTCACTTCAATAGGCCCTACTATAAAAACTTAGAAGGAATAATTGTATAAACTATGGCTCGAAAACATGCTTTAAAATTTTAATAAAGGAATCATGAGTGGGAAGCACATGCTTCTGGCTGTAAGACTGCTTGTATAAAAATATATTTGCATTTCTCCAAAATTAATTAATAGGAACAAGTATAGTTTCAAGACTGAGTATGAGTTTGAATCAAAGGATCTCTGTATAAACAAAAATTGCCCCAAATTAGAGACTTTTGCTCATCAGACAATAAAAAAAGTCCAACACACTTTTTCTAATCTGCAGATTCAGTCTCTTGCACTTGCTGTTGATATGAATAAATAAGTAATGTGTTTTAAAGCTGAGTAGTCAACGTATTATTATTTCTCTCCTCAGGAATGTGAATCTGTTCCCTGCATTAATGGAGGTTCCTGTCAAGATGGGGTCAATGCATTTGTTTGTACTTGCCTGAGTGGGTACACTGGCAGGTTTTGTGAAGTTGATGTTGATGTTTGCAGTGAGCCCACACTGAACTCAGTTCTCTGTTACAATGGAGGCGTATGTGTTGATGGACCTGGAAGAACCTTTCATTGCAGGTTAGTATGAATACTGTTATATAACTGCTTTAGTTAATACACATTGTTTTGCTAAGATTTCAGGGTGGTGTTGTTACTATGTGCAGTATGTGAACTCAGTTGGATTTGATGCTCAGTGGTGTTCAAAAATTGTTGTTGTTATCTTAAACCATTCGCTGTTTAACATCAGGCCCATTATCTGGAAACTTATCTTCTAGTGCTTTTCAGAATTATATGTGGGAACTTCTAACTTAAACTGACCCTAAAAAATTTAAAATCATTATGTGTACAGATGTGTATGTACTCCTGAGTTTTGTACTCAAAGAGAAATTAATTTGCAATCAAATTTAGATGACAGGTAGTTTGTATAGTATGTGTGCACAGACGTATATTGAAAGAAATTTCCTATGATCCATCATCATCATTCTCTGGCTGTTTAAGGCTTCTGACTAAATACATGCAATCTTATAGCTTACATACTTGTAATATAGCGAAACTCCTTTAAAATTAAGCTACTCTATAGATTGTATACATTATTCTCTACTACATCTAATAAATATATCAATTCACAATTATTATTAAAGTCCCTATTCAATTGCTACATTTGTAGAAATATTAAATACTAAGAAAATATTTTATAAAAGTGCTTAACAATGAAGCATAAATATCTTCCTCTATACAGTCATGTGTTCAATATCTGGATTTTGATTGATCGCCAGAATTGAAGCTTAAGGCTAATAGTTTTATTTTAAAAATACCCACCTGCTAATGTTAAAGCAAGAATGATCATTCTTAGTTGTGTGTAACAGTTTGATAGCTTTATAATGTACTATAAGAAATGAAACTAATTTCATTCCTTATGAAATGAGGAAGATTAAGAAACAAATGCAATACTTCCAATCTGTGGTTTAATTTCCACCTGTTGGTCCTTTGTCCTTCTGTTAATTGTTACAGAATTTCATTAATATTCAACAGAATTAACAAGGCAAATGGCCCATGGGCAGCCAGGACTTTGGCCTGTTCAGGACACTGGTAGAGAGAGTCCCTTGGGAGGCAGTCCTGAAGGGCAAAGAGGTCTAGGAAGGCTGGGCCCTCTTCAAGAGGGAGGTCTTAAAGGCGGAGGCGCAGGCTGTCCCCGTGTGCCATAAGACGAACCGGCGGGGAAGACGACCGTCCTGGCTGAACAGGGAGCTTTTTCTGGGTCTCAGGAAAAAAAGGAGAGTCTACCACACTTGGAAGAAGGGGCAGGCTACTCAAGAAGAGTACAGGGAGCTCGTTAGGTCATGCAGAGAGGAAATCAGGAAGGCAAAAGCCCAGCTAGAGCTCAGTCTGGCCACTGCTGTATGAGATAATAAAAAATGTTTTTTTCAAATACATTAGCAGCAAAAAGAGAACCGGGGAGAATCTCCCTCCTCTGGTGGATGTGGGGGGGAACATTGTCACCAAGGACAATGAAAAGGCTGAGGTACTTAATGCCTTCTTTGCCTCAGTCTTTAATAGTCAGACCAGTTATCCCCAGGGTATTCAGCCCCCTGAGATGGAAGACAGGGACTGAGAGCGGAAGAAACCCCCGACAGTCCAGGAGGAAGCGGTCAGCGACCTCCTGCGCCACTGGACGCTCACAAGTCTATGGGGCCGGATGGGATCCACCCGAGAGTGCTGAGGGAGCTGGTGGAGGAGCTTGCCAAGTCGCTCTCCATCATTTATCAGCAGTCCTGGTCAACAGGGGAGGTCCCGGATGACTGGAAGCTAGCCAATGTGACGCCCATCTACAAGAAGGGCCGGAAGGAGGAGCCGGGGAACTACAGGCCAGTCAGCCTGACCT
>WAAD01021917.1:115802-135398 GCA_013389945.1 Fregata magnificens | reverse complement strand
GAGGTGCTGGAGCGTGTCCAGAGAAGGGCAACGAAGCTGGTGAAGGGTCTAGCGCACAAGTCTTCTGAGGAGCGCCTGAGAGAACTGGGGTTGTTTAGTCTGGAGAAGAGGAGGCTGAGGGGAGACCTTCTCGCTCTCTACAACTACCTGAAGGGAGGTTGTAGTGAAGCGGGTGTTGGACTCTTCTCCCAAGAAACTAGCGATAGGACGAGAGGGAATGGCCTCAAGTTGCGTTAGAGGAGGTTTAGATTGGACATCAGGAAGAATTTCTTCACCGAAAGCGTGGTTAGGCATTGGAACAGGCTGCCCAGAGAGGTGGTGGAGTCGTCAACCCTGGAGGTGTTCAAAAAAGGTGTAGACGTGGCACTCCAGGGCCTAGTTTAGGAGTCATGGTGGTGTTAGTTGATGGTTGGACTTGATGATCTTAGAGGTCTTTTCCAACCTTAATGGTTCTATGATTCTATGATACTATGAATTACTGTTGTTGTAATTTAAGCAAATATTTGCACTGATTGCTGGCATTGTTTTCCAGAATCTGAGAGGATCATCATCTGTGATTAATTTCTATCCTGCAACTAAATGATGAAGTTACAATGACTCTTGAGGCACACAAACACATTAACAGATCAAATCTCCACATGTCAAGTGAGGTACAATAATTATATTCATGATGATAGAATCACAGAATATTCTGAGTTTGGAAGGGACCTTTAATGATCATCTAGTCCAGCTCCATGCCATGAGGCAGGGACATCTTCCACTGGATTAGGTTGCTCAAAGCCCAGTCCAGCCTGACCTTGAACACTTGCAATTATGGGGCATCCACAACTTCTGTGGACAATCTGTTGCGGTGTCTCACCACCCTCATCGTAAAAAAATTCTTCCTTATATCCAACCTAAGTCTACCCTCTTTCAGTTTAAAAACATTGCCCCTTGTCCTGCCACTACAGGCCCTGGTAAAAAGTCTTTCTCCATCTTTCTTATAAGCCCCCTTTATGTATTGAAATGCTGCAATAAGGTCTCCCCAGAGCCTTCTCTTCTCCAGGCTAAACATCCCCAGCTTTCTCAGCCTTTTCTCATAGGAGAGGTGTTCCAGGCCTCTGATCATTTTCATGACCGTCTTCTGGACCTGCTCTAACAGGTCCATGTCTTTCTTGTACTGGGGACCCCAGAGCTGGATGCAATATGCCAGGTGGGATCTCACCACAATGGAGTAGAAGCGGAGAGTCACCTCCTTTGACTTGTTGGCCACGCTTCGTTTTATTTAGCCCAGGATACACTGGCTTTCTGGGCTGCAAGTGCACATTGCCAGCTCATGTAATATTTTTCATCTACCAACATCCCCATGTCCTTTTCCGCAGGGCTGCCTTCAATCCCTTCATCCCCCATCTGTTTTGGTACTGGGGGTTGCCGCAACCCATGTGCAGAACATTGCACTTGGCCTTGTTGAACTTAGTGCAATTTGCATGGGCCCACTCCTCAAGCCTGTCAGGGTGCCTTTGGAAGGCATCCCGTCCCTCAAGTGAATGAACTGCAGCACTCAGCTTGGTGTCATCTGCAAACTTGGTAAGGATGCACTCAATCCCACTATGTCATTGATGAAGATACTAAATAGTATTAGTCCCATGATAACTCAAATATATTATGGTTTAGCTTAAACCTCTCAATGCATGCTAAAATAATTCACATTAGCTTACTTCTGCAGTGGGCTGCTATCTGCACAAAGACTATTTCTGTGACTCGGATGTCTGGTAATTTGTTTAGCCCCTATTGTTTGATCACCAGTCTGAAAATTCAATCCTGTGCATTCTTCCATTTCTTCTTTCCTGGGTCATGTTCACTCTAGCCTCCTTTTTTCTAGCTTTGGGTCCTGCTGCATCCTTTCTTCTTTCAGAAATGAATCTTCTGAATTAAATGAAATTACTTATATTTCTCCTCTCTTCTGCTTGGGAACTTATGCCAAACATTGTGAGGGTCACTACATTCCACTTGCTTCTGAGCCCAACACTGGCCATCAGGAGGAGCTGTTCATGGAATCAGAGTCAGGAAAACTGCAAACAATTAAAATCAGGGTTTTTAGTGTTGCCAAGATCACAAAGGTTTTCATGAGTGATATAAGACTACAGTAAGGTAGGTTGATGTGAGATATGGTTGTGATCCTGCAAAAAGAAGTGCCATACTTTGTATAAATTTCTTCTTCTGAGGGGGCCTGGGGAAAGGACTTTTTTCAGCTGATTGCCTCTTCTGTGTTGATACACTTCAGAAGACACACATACCTCTCTTTCTTACCCTTCGGCATCTGCTACCATTCCAAGTAATGTGTACGAGATGGAAATAAGAAACATAAAAAGATCATTAAGGCGGGTTTGCTCCTGTACTATGAACATTATGATGTGAACACTCCTCCTTTTCTACCATGCCTTCCACTTGCTTTAAGCAGTCTGAACAAAACTCATGTACAGACTGGAGAATAAGACTGATACAGAGGATAGAAAAGCAGAATAACTGAAAGATAAGGAAGGGAGAAATAGCTCCTACTCTAGCAAAACACCACACACATAAGGAGTCTTAATGCCTGTTACACACCGACTGTGGAATGGGCAGGAGAAAAGACAAAATCCAGCATTGTTTAGAGTCTCCTTGTTTTGGGCATATGGCTTGGGATGTTTGTATTATTGTGGCTGGTAAAACTGGAAATAGCGAGTAATGAAAAGTGTCCAGTAATGTCTAAGTGTCAGGCTGCCTTAACTGTGGGCAGCACTGCCAGCTTCAGCTATGATGTATGTGATATTTTACTCAGTAGTATAGTGGATGGTTCAACTTTTCTTGAATGATGTGGGAATCAATTACATGAACAACTCTGCAGGCCTCTTCCTGAAATGAAGATGAAAAATACTGTTTGGGATAGCCCTTGAACTGTGTGTTATCTGAAATATCCTTCTGTCATCAAACCCTTGGTTTAAAATTAAAACAACTCATTGGAAATGTGAGGGTTGCTGGGAGTTGTAATTCAGTTCTATCCTGGGCAGACTGCCACTGAATCAGGGCTTCAGGAAACAGATTACCATCTGAAAGGCTACCCACCTACCTTGCTTTGTATTTTAGTCTTCTTAATTAAAAGAACTGGCTGCCACAACAACAAACACTGTATAAATTAGCAAATTAATAATAAAGTTATCACTGGGCCCAGGGGGGCTTTCAGAAGACAATTCAACCCAACCTACATATGGTTGATATAATGAGTATGTAATAGGAATTCTGAAGCCTTTTCATAGTATTTTCCAAGGGTTATAAGGAAGAGAAACTGTTCCACATAAAATCAGATTTTTCTCATTGTATTTAATCCACAGTCAGTTCTTCCTCACTTTTGCATCTTTTGGTCCCAGACCATTTGGTATGTTTGGCTTGGGATTTTAAAAAGTAAAAATAATAATAATTAAAAAAATTCCTCCCTCCCCACTCATGCTTGCATTGAGCCTTTTTTAAATCTGCATTTCAGGTACTTCCTGCTGACTAGGTTCAGAAGTCAAACTATCTTGAGAAGGATTATCTGTGCAGTGCTTTCAGTCTGATCAGGTGAAAATAATGTCAACAGTCTTATGACAGGCCTTGCCTTAGATTAAGTTGTTGAATATTATAGCTTCATTGTACTTTTTCAGCACATTATAGCACATTTGGTTTTTGTAATATTTTTGTTAGGGAAAACAGAGGTAATTTTTGATGTCGTTCTGTCTTTCGTCATCCACGCCGAGTAATTTAAATGTATTTAGAGGTATAAGATAACTTTGTTGGTCTTAGAAATGTGTAGGGTCACAAGTAAGTTTGATCTATCCTTTGATTCATAAAGGGAGATTGGTGCTTTTTAAATCTACTTTTTGGATTATATTTGACTACATTATTTGGTTCAGAACTGAAGCTTTTTTGGCAGCATCTTTCAGAAACTAGTTTATACTCATAAGGCAATTCTACGGGCTTGATTTTTGTATTCCAAGGGCAGGTAAGAGTGAATATTTGATCAACAGAATACCTGATCAACAGAATGTCAAGGTTTTTCTTCCAGCTCATGAGATTTTAGTAAGAAAGAATTCTAAAATAGGAATATGTTGTTCTACATTTCCTCCCAATGCCCAGCCCCCTGAGCTGGAAGACAGGGGCAGGGAGCAGAATGGAGCCCCCATAATCCAAGGGGAAAAGGTTAGCGACCTGCTACACCACCTAGACACACATGGGGCTGGATGGGATCCACCCAAGGGTACTGAAGGAACTGGCAGAAGTGCTCACCAAGACGCTTTCCATCATTTGTCAGCAGTCCTGGCTAACTGGGAAGGTGCCAGTTGACTGGAGGTTAGCAAACGTGCAACCCATCTACAAGAAGGGCTGGAAGGAAGATCCGGGGAGCTACAGGCCTGTCAGCCTGACCTCGGTGCTGGGGAAGGTTATGGAGTAGATCATCTTGAGTGCCATCATGCGGCACATACAGGATAGCCAAGTGATGAGGCCCAGTCAGCATGGGTTTAGGAAAGGCAGGTCTTGCTTGACTAACCTGATCTCCTTCTATGACAAGGTGACCCGATTAATGAATTAGGGAAAGGCTGTGGATGTTGTCTACCTGGACTTTAGTAAAGCCCTTGACACCATTTCCCACAGCATTGTCCTAGAGAAACGGGCTGCTGATGGCTTGGACAGGTGTACTCTTCCCTGGGTAAAAAACTGGCTGAATGGCCAGGCCCAAAGAGTTGTGGTGAATGCAGTTAAATCCAGTTGACAGCTGGTCACAAGTTGTGTTCCCCAGGTCTCAGTGTTGGGGCCAGTTCTGTTTAATATCTTTATCAACGATCTGGACCAGGGGATCAAGTGCACCCTCACTAAGTTTGCAGACGACACCAAGTTGTGTGGGAACGTTGATCTGCTTGAGGGAAGGAAGGCTCTGCAGAGGGATCTGGGTAGGCTGGATCCATGGGCTGAGGCCAATTGGACGAGGTTCAACAAGGTTTAGTGTCAGGTCCTGCACTTGGGTCACCACAACCGCGTGCAATGGTACAGGCTTGGGGAAGAGTGGCTGGAAAGCTGCCTGGCAGAAAAGGACGAGGGGGTGTTGGGTGACAGCTGGCTGAATATGAGCCAGCAGTGTGCCCAGGTGGCCAAGAAGGCCAACAGCATCCTGGCTTGTATGAGGAATAGTGTGACCAGCAGGAGTAGGGAAGTGATCGTGCCCCTGTAGTTGGCACTGGTGAGGCCGCACCTCGAATACTGTGTTCAGTTTTGGGCCCCTCAGTACAAGAAGGACACTGAGGTGCTGGAGCGTGTCCAGAGAAGGGCAACGAAGCTGGTGAAGGGTCTAGCGCACAAGTGTTCTGAGGAGCAGCTGAGGGAACTGGGGTTGTTTAGTCTGGAGAAGAGGAGGCTGAGGGGAGACCTTCTCGCTCTCTACAACTACCAGAGAGGAGGTTGTAGTGAGGTGGGTGTCAGTCTCTTCTCCCAAGTAACAAGCGACAGGACAAGAGGAAATGGCCTCCAGTTGCATCAAGGGGAGGTTTAGATTGGATATTAGGAAAAATTTCTTCACCGAAAGGGGTTGTCAAGCATTGGAATAGGCTGCCTAGGGAAGTGTTTGAGTCACCATGCCTGGAGGCATTTAAAAGATGTGTAGATATGTTACTTAGGGGCATGGTTTAGTGGTGGACCTGGCAGTGTTAGGTTAACAGTTGGACTCGATAATCTTAAAGGTCTTTTCCAACCTAAATTATTCTATGATTCAATGACTCTGATTCAAATAAAGTGCAGTTATTTTTAAATGTTAATTATGATATCTACCACTCATTCTTAATTGTGACTATGAACTGATTGTAATGAATGCAGTGATAAGTAGTGAAAGGCTGGATACTACTGTTTATAATCTCACATGTACATGAGAAAAGGTTGAAGGACCTTTGACTCATATTTAACCAAGCATTCACTAGCATTTGTAAAAGAATATAACATAATAATTACTTGAATACTAAGTTAAAGGGGCAAATAATGTTGTCAAAGCAGTCATAGTAGTACATCGTATACATCAAGTAGTGTCCTTGGACCACCTTGTTGAAATGTTTAAAATATACCACTTTCAGACATCTTCAAGTGGTAGAAATTATGCCGGAAAAAATATGAAATCTGTATAAGTTAGCCTGACTTCTGACTTTCACAAGGATAAGCGACTAGTATTATGATGGAGTGTATAATATTAAATTGAATTCAAGTATCAGTGGAAAGACACCCACAAAACTTGTAAGCAACTTAAATTTTTTTCTTCCTTGAGATTCTTCATGTGCCAGTTGGCACTCAGAAAAGCCTTTCGTTTTCTTCTTGTCACTGTTCTTCCCTTTTCGTCCTCTCAGTAAAATCAAATTGCTCTTGAAAACATTTGCATTACATTCTTTTATGTATTTTCTTTATTTAATGTTTTTTTTGCCACAGTTGGAGCACATGTAGAACATGTAACTAAAAACCAAAGTTGTCCTACAATCTTATTCTTGTGCTGCTTAGGAAAAGCTGGTAAAAATAAACTAAGATCAGTACATTCATATTCTTGTATTCTACTAATAAGGAAGCAAAGTTTAGATTTTAAAATACCTTGTTTCCAGTTCCCTTCCACTTTAATTTGCTTTATCTGTGTGAGCAATGTGGCCCACTGGAGCACCAGACCTTATAACTAGCTAGTGCCTCTGTAGGGATCCAGGAAGGAGATTAAAACAATTCAAGAGTGGAGATGCTGTATGAGCAGAAAAGTGGAGTCTGAAAAACATATTACTCTGTAGTTCTGGCATGCAGACTGCACATAATATAAGAAGCAATAAAGTAGAATGGTTTGTCTTAGAGCAAGTATAAGGTAAACAATACATTGCTAGTATGAAGCAGATAGTTGTGGGGGGAGCCTAGGGGTGCAGAGTCTTGTAGGGCAACCTAGGCAACGGTATACAAAAAAAGCTGCTATTTAATTCTGTCATGGTATGCAAAAAGAGTTAATCTGTATCATTTGTTAACTGAAAAGCTTCATTTTATTTAGCTGTTGATAGCTTGCAAGGTCTGACCAAAGTTGCAGAGTAAACATTACACAGAGCTATGTATCTGAGTTTCTCAGAGCACTGAGATAAGTGTTAGAAGAAAGTAATTTTATGATATGGGAGGAGTGACTCCAATTCACTGGAACATCAGAATCTGTTAAAACAGGCAAGTCGTAAAACAGTAGGTTCTCAGTTTCGTATGTGCTGTGAATACGTACGCAGTGCTCTCTTTCGTTCTCTTGTCTCCACTGTGTGAAGAGATGCCTCTCCATTTATGTGTAGATAATGAAATGGGTTCTGCATGACTTGCTGATTTCATAATCAACTGCTTAGTTCTTTACAGTTAGTGAAACATGAATATTTTAGGGTTTGCATAGTGTGTATCTATTAGGTTACATGAAAATACAAGAATGGATGTACTGATTCAAGCCAAGAACCATCTAACCCTGTGTGCTATTTCCAACGGTGGCCGTAAGCGTATTGCCAGGAAAGAATATGAAAACTGCATGCCTGTTACTTGTCCTCCAGTACTCTTCAGTGCTCCCTCAAACGGGTTTTCCTGAGCGTGTTGTGGTTCGTTCAGTACAAGTTAGTGAGTCCCTAAGTACTTATGCAGTCTTCCCTTGAACCTATATAAACTTCTCCTCTGAGGAGGGGGCTTTGACTAGGCAGTCTCCAGAGGTCCCTGCCAACATCAGCTGTTCTGTGACAATACCATTCAGCAAGCAGACCCACAGGTCTAGCCTATTGCATGAAAAGATGCCTCCCTTTTTTAACTTTAAGTATTGCTCCTGCTAGCTTTATTTCATGTCCCCTAATTCTGGTGCAGAAAAGGAGAATGAAAAGCTGATTCCAAGCCATCCTTTCCTTGCTTTTGTGGGCCACTGCCATATTGCCCCATGCTCCATCCTTTCCAGGCTAAAGATTTCTGGCTTTCCCAGTCCTTCCTCCTTCAGAAGGCATCCCAAAGTTCTGGTCATCCTTGTTGCCTTTTTCAAGGCTTTTTAATTTCTATTTTGTCTTTACTGACATGAGGGGATAAGAAGTACACGCAGTATCCAAGCTATGGGCCAATCTGTGATTTATACGGTGGCATAATGTTTTCTTTCTCCTTCTCTATTCCTGCCATAATAAACAATTAGCATTTCATTGATGCTGGGAGGAGAGGGAACACAGGTGTTTCAATTTTATTCTTAAGCTGGCTGATCAGTGAACTGCAGTTTCCATAGAGAATGGTTAGATAAAGTTGGCATGCTAACATGTTCCTATACCACTCCATGTATAATTTCTTTATCTATAAATATACATATTAATATATATATGCATGATTTTTCATTACATTGCACTTCTTTATTTAATCAAAATCCCATTCTTACTGTCAGAGCAATAAGGATAGGTAATTATGTTAATGACAATTTCTAACCATTTATTCCATTTTATAACGACAAATGCTTGTGTCTCAATGTGAAAAATACTAACTGTAATACTATCAAAAGAAATAGTATAATAAAAAATGCATATCATGTCCTGTATTTTTCTTACTTTCTGGATATATAGTAAAATTCCTTACTTATACATGTGACAAGCTTATAAAAGAAAAAAGAGCAAGTACATTGTAGTCTTTATTTACTACATGCTAATACAAAGTAAACAAATTTAATAAATTGCATATGCTGACTGGTACTCTTAACATATCTCTACACTTTCAACTAAAAACAGAACTGTAATCATAAAAATGTTCATATGTAATTTTAAGAAAGTAGTACTCCAAGTGAATTACAGTTCTGAATTATTTTAGAAAAGTTTTTTAGAAATCTTGTTGACAAGAAGCTTTGGTGCTTATAGCTTGCATACTTTCTAATAAGCTTTGATTAATATAAGCCTTATTGCTCCCTTGTTTGTTCAGATTGGATCAAACTGATATGTTGCTCTTTTTGTATGATACTGCATGAAGGGTAAAGGAATAGATCATAGCTGTAAAGAGGCAGCATATCCATTTTAGAGAGGTGTCTCCTATACTAGCCAATTTACCAGAAGGTCAAGATCACAGAATTTGGAATGAGTATTTAAAACAAACAAACAATGTGTCTGAAGATGTTTAATGTGTGTAATATGCCTGATGAAATAGCTGCTATAGCTGTTGCCCCTAGTGCTTCTGGGCAAAAGTAGAGAAAAATTATCATTCTGTCACTCAAGTGGATATTTATATTGATATTCAAACGTTATGTCAAACCATTTTAAATATCTACAGAGGCATTTTGCCAATTAAATAGCAAAAAAGAAATAGGAAAAATTGAAAGTGATAAGAGGCTGTAAAAGTGGAGCATGAAGAAAGGCAAGGCATTAAGAAATATATCCCAAACATGGCTACCTTTTTTTTTAATAGATGCATGTTCTGTCTTGTTGCCTTTTACTAGTGATATTTACAATGGTAGTACTGCATCTAGTTAAAATTATCAATTCTCCTTACCGTTTTAAAGTTCTAAAATTCAGCAGTAAAGTGCAATCTGCTAGAGAATTAGCATTGTCTACAAAAATGCAGACAACAGTGTCTGTAAATGAGGCACTAAAAACTAGTAGGAAAAAAACACACCCAAAAGCAAAACACAAATCTAGTACAAATCACCCAGCTGCCCAGGCTCAGAATAAAACCATTTTAAAGCTTGTATCTGAATGGCTATTACCAATTGTTATATTCTTTTTTTTTTAAGCAAACCGTTTAATAATTCATTGCCTGAAAAGACACAGGATGCCTCTACCCTATGTATATATTGGTTTTGGTTTTTGTTTTTGTTTTTCTAGCTAAGTTGTTTTCTGACTTCATGAAACAGAAGCCAAACAAGAATAGCTACTGGGAATCGCGTTCACATCCCCGTTATAGAAGAAGCAGTGACTGAACAGTTGGAAATGTGCCTATAACGGAACATTTCATTTTTTTCTAGCCACACACAGAGAATATTTAATTCAACATTACCCAAAACATGCATGCCCAAATAAAATCCAACACCTGGAACAAGATTTAAAATTTCACAGTGCCTTAAGACGCAATGTGCTGCTTATTTATTCAGAATTCCATATGGAATACTGAAGCATACTACAGAAGTGTTCAAACACACATCACCTTTGATATTTTTGCTGATACTGTCTTCAAAACTTTGTGATATTTGTGGCATTCATCTTTTTTCTTTTTCTTTCTAAAATATATATTCTGAGTGCATGTACACAAGTGGTACACATAATGCTATCAGTGACTCTGCCTTTTTGTAGTGATTGTTGACAAAACCAGCAATAAACCTATCATAAAAGTTACAACATCATTTTAAAAAGAAGATTTCTGTATTTGGTTGTATTAAATTAACCAGTAATATAATGTGATAGTTGAAAATGTTTGATATGTTATTGTGTAGTACTGTTTTGCAGGGTTCCAATCTACTAGCATTTTGCAAACATAAGAAATGTTACTACCTTCTATTTTGAGTGACAGTCCACAAGTTAAAAAAAGGGTTATGCTTCATATGAAAACTGCTAGCTCAGACAGGAAGGCACAGTTTACTAGAATCCTTGAGGGTATTTTTCAATAATTAAATGAATGTGCTCAATTTTTACAACACAAAATAGTCACAAGAAGTATAAAAAAAGCAAGGGAAAATACTATTTCTTATTTCAAAACAAATATAGAAGTATTAGTGTTTCAACTTGGCTGTATAAGAAAGGCTTTTTCTTAACTGCATTCACTTGTCCACAAATGTTGGTCACATAAAGAATTTGAAGGACAGTATCTTTCAAGTCATTGTATGAAACAACAGAATTTCCACAGATTTTGTTTGTTTGTTTGTTTGTTTACTTTTTAAAGGGCATTTGTTGAAAAAGTACAGTGTAGCTTATGGCTATTTGGTTTTGTTATACCCTGGATGTAAAAAGTGAGAAAACAAAGTAGGTCTGAAAAAAATAAGAGACTTCACTGTAACATTTTATTTTTTAGCACTAGCTGTTTCACATTGTCATTCAGATGTACAGATTGTTAATTTTCAGGGAAGGGCAAGGGCAAGGAAAAGGGAAAGACAAAGGGAAAGGAGGGCATTATTCAGGTAAATTGCTCATTTTTGAAGCCCAGAATAGTAATAAAAATTGTTTTTCCATCTAAATTCAGCATTGAAAATGGACATTTCAGAATTAGTCTCCGGGGGAGCCATACAATTTTTGACAAGTGCATGTGTGTGCCAGTATGCATGAATGTGGTCAGTTACTACCCTAAATAAGCATAACTAAGTCCATCTGACAGAGTAATAGTAGCAGGAAGATACTTTTTACCATAAAAACTTTCTGTAATTTCAACTACTATTTCTATTTATTCATATTTAAAAATATATATAAGCTATTGTGTTCTATGCCCAAATGTGACTCTGTGTATTCAATGTAATTCTATTAGAATTTCTCTAATGTGTCATGAATTGTGTATATTAATGGAACTGGAATTAAATGTTCTTTCTGTACATGGTTTTACCTGAGATGCTTCATTGTTTCCTGACAGTTTCATGCTGAAACTCTCAATTTCAGCTGTGTAGGACACAGCTAAAGATCAGTGTTCACCAAGTGTCCATTCATCTGCATTGGAGAATTAGTGCTTTTCCCTAGGAACTAATCCCAGTGGGATAACTTTTCCCTTCAGAAGCTACTGTAGTATAGTACCAGGTAACGGCTGCCATGGTCCCATAAACAGATTTTTTTTTCTCCAACTGTGTACACTTGAATTACTTCACGTAGAAGTAACCTTATCTTAGGAAGCACTAATGCTAGAAACAAGTCAAACAACTATTGTAAAATAATCTTCCTCAGCTTTTGAGTGTTGCTGTAAAACTTTTGTTTGCATTGTTGCTATAATTTTCAATAACTTTCTGTCTAATGTTGATGCATAGTTCTTTGTACTCATTATTATGTTAGAGAATTGGGGGAGAGAAAATTGAACACAGGAGCTGCCATTTAGTATCACATCTCAGCTTCATCTTGTTCTCTGTCTGATCTTGTACTGTAACCAGACTTCAGAGGAATGCCTGAAGAACTTAGTAGAAAAACAGTTTCTTTCCCCACCTCTTCATCTACCACTGCATATAGGTCTCAGTTTAACTGGTCAGAGACAGTGATTCCCCTGAAGCATAAGTTTAAGATTGTTCCCAAAGGTGATTTTTAAACATTTTAACATTAAATATGGATATTTCTGTATCCCATAAAATTTCCAAGCCCTTCGAAGGTTTCCTTCACATGTCTTCTGTTAAAAATTGCTCATCTGTCATAAATATGATCTGTAATAGTGTTGTGTAAGTCATGTATATTGCTGTATATTTCTCAATTTTTTAATTTCTTCCAGAACTCAGTTTTCCCAAAACAAGTATTTGTCATTCTGGATCGGTGTCCCCTGAGACACTGTCCTGCAAGACTGTAGGTGCTCTGGCTTGTTCTCAGTTAGCACTAGGGAATCTGTACTTCAGACACTAGATACTTTGGCTCCTACTCAGTATTCCTGTGATTTTTCTTATTTCTCATCAACAATCTTCTTGTGATAGTCTTACAGTAAGAAATATAACTGCTGTTTGCTCTCAAATAATAAATAGAGAGAAACAGAGATACTTCTAGAAAGTGACTTGCTCACCTTTACTTTCCGAGTAAATGTAGAGGACTGGCAGAAGTTAGCTGATTGCAAGATTGATGAAAGTAGGGAACAGAAGACATGATTCATCACGGCCAGTGCTTTATTGGAATGAACATATTTCGTTTACATACTAAATATTCAACTGATTTGAAAAGGGTAATAAAAACTAAAAAAACCCCACATGCAAACACCCAAAGAGATGAAAGAGACTGCAGTCATGAGGAAGAGCCTCTGAGACTGTCCTAAAGTTTGGCTGTTTACAGCCCATCTTCCATCATCTTCCTGCTTGGTAAATACGTTCTGACATTTACTAGAAGAGTAAAAGCTATTCTTTGACTGTGTTTGATTTTTTTTTTCATCAGCAAACAGGTGTCTCCTATTTTTCTTCCTTCCAGCTAGTTAGTGATGTTTGATGCAAGGCTTAGGAAAGGTTAAAGACTTTTTTATAGCACAACGTTGTAAAGTTTAAGCCAGTTTTCTGTCCCACTTTTATACTGGTAACAACTTTAATTTGTTTTGTGTTATGTTTTGTATATCTCTCAACAGTTTTCAATATGTGCAGCTGGCTAGATTCAGAAATTAAGATGGGACTCTAGGTACTACATTGGCAATGCAAGCACTGAAGTCATCTTAGTATGGTAAACTTCTGAAAAACCAGGATGATATGAAGCTTGTGCAATGCCTTAGTTGTTATCATTTGAAGTATCTTCCCTAGAGAGGTGGCGTGCACGGGGAAAAAAATGAGAAGCATCTTGAGAATGAAAAATGAGAAGTATCTTGCCAGGTTTGGAAAACCAAATCAGTTTTAACTGAAAAACTAGATTTATAGATTATTGATGTGCAACCCCAGCAATCCACAGGCTTGTTTCCTGAAATTCTCCAATGGGAAGTCTACCAGACATGTATATTAGGCACTGTTTAGGATTTTTCTAGTACAAGCTGGTTGAATGATGAAATAAAAATTAGATAGTGGGGAAAATTAGACAGTGGTAGAAAAGCAGTTTTCTGTTAATTTAGTTAGCAACTATTTTTATTTTCACTTGTTTTGAAGAAGGGCAAATTTTTCATTTTTGTTAATAATCTCAATAAAGTTGATAGACTGTTAAAAAGTTGTCACTTGATAGTATTTGTGAAAAATGGCATCTGAAGTATTGGTTTTTCCCTGCTTCAAAGGGAAATGTGTGTTAGCCACTAGTAAGTAATGATTTCTTTTGTTTACTGACTCACTGTATCAGTAAGTTTGTGTTATATCAATAAGTAGATATATGTACATAATATATAACTCCATATCTGTTTGAGATAATATTTCTTCAAGACACTGTATGTAATCTGAGAACAACAATGCTCTTTTAGGTTTAGTATCTTAACAGTGGCCTATAACTCATGGAATTACAATAAATATCAGCTTGTCATTTTATAGGACTATAAAATTGTATTTTGTCTGACTTCCCCTCTATTTCTGAACTAGAGTTTAATATCCTGATTTTTTTAATATAGTCATTTTAAAATAAATAAAATTGAATGACATTCTCATAAACTATTATATCTTCTGATTTATTAGGGAAAAAAATCTGGAAAAGTCTGTGGAAAAGCTCCTTCTAGAGCAAACCGTTTCACTTAAAGAAATTAATTTCACCGTTAGAATATGCATTCTTTTGAACTGTGTTTTGTTTTCAGGATATCTTTTATATGTAGGAGCTGTCACACAAGGAAAGTTAACATGAGTGACTTTATCTCTGTGATTGTACCTTTGAGATTAGATACTAAAGTTCGGGTTTGGCTTTAGTTAGGTTTTTGCTTTGTTTTAGGAGATGACTCTAGATATGAGGGTCAATAAATGCAAGTAAAATCTGATGATATCTACATAATAACAAGATTGTTCAGACTGCAACCTACCAAGAAATAACTGGTATGTATGCACATATCAGTTACGCACACGTTCAAATCTGGATTCTGCCAGAGCATGCTCATCAAGTCAAGGAGACGTGAGAAGTCCAAGCATAGGTCTCCTTATAGTCCAAACTGATTAGTTTTTATGATTGAAATATTTGAGTTTTGAATGCTTATAGACGGCAGTTAGTAAGCAGTAGCAAATAAAGACTGACTTTGGTTGTGATTGCAGAGGAACTTATTCTGGGGTTCTAGTAAAGACCTGTACATAAGCATGTGTTTGAAACTAGGAAACTTCAGTTGATTATGGACTAGTTAAACTATGGATCAAGGGTTTTTCTTTCCTCCTGCCATGAATACTACAATTAAAGAGAGTGGCTAGAGAGAAAGACCACAGAGGAGAAGAAAAAGATTGGAGAAGGAAATGCACATGGATTAAAATATTGGCACAGAAGTGTTTACCTTTGAATGAGATGTGGCAGAAGATGATGTAGTGATGATTAAGCTTATGTGGGTACCACTGATCTGAATTAGAACCTCAGAATATTAACAAACGGATGCATTTGCTGCTGGAGAGTACACCTGCTTCAGGCCATAGTCCTACCTCTACCCCTTTGACAACAGAGAACATTCACAGCAGCTACAAAGTTCACAAGTTCCAGTTTTACCAAAGTTGAAGAACTCATTCTAGCAGGAACAAGCATGACTGGCCCCAGTATGCCTCCTTCCGTCCAGCAGGAAAAAAATTGCCTGAAAACAGGTTGACAGTGTAGCTGTAGGCATTGCGTTGGTACCATCTTACTTAGCATCCAACTAGACTAAAGCACATCTACCATCTACTGGTCAGTCTCTCAGAAGGTAACAGTATTTAATGGGTTACGTAAAAGTTAACAGAGGCTGAGTCTTTTCCTCTGCAGTCCAGCTTCTCTCCAAAAGCTTCATTAGACTGATAATAAAAGGTCTACACAGTCTTGTGAAATAAGGAGGGGAAGTAATCGTAGAATCATAGGGCATCTATTCCAACCTTTGACTTAAAGTAGGACTATTGCCAGTGCTGGATCAGGTCATGGCTTTGTCTAGCCAAATCTTGAAAGCCTCCAAAGAAGGGAACTCTACAGTCTCTTCTGCACTTTTTTTCCAAATGTCCAGCTTGAACCTTCTTATTCACAATCTGTGACTTTTGGCCCTTCCTGTGTTTTCTGTCATTACTCAAATAGAATTAATCTCCATCATCTTTGTAATACTCCAGGTAGTTGCATGTTGTTATTCGAGCACTCACTGGCCTTCTCGTCACAAGATGAAACAAGACAGCTCCTTTGCTTCTCCATGTAGGTCCTGTCACCTGTATGCCCAATTATTTTGAACCGGACTCTGTTGCTTAACTGAAGGTGGGGGCCGGGGGGGAGTGAAACCTGACATATTATTCCAGATGCATCCACACCACTGCCAAGAATGTCTCAAATGCAACTTGACATCGACTGTAACCCTCAGGTTATACTTTTCAGCAGGACTGCTTACTGATCAGCTCCCAGCCCATACTGTAGCATGGGCTCACTCTGCCTCAACCACAGAGCTTTGCAGTCCTCCTTACTAAGTTTCATGAGGCTTCTGTGGGCACAGCCCTCAAGTGTATCAACTCTGGATTAAAACTGTGTTATTCAGAGTGTCACCTCTCCCCCATCCAGCTTTGTGCTGTATGCATATTTGTGGAGTATATACTTGGTGTTGTAACCAAGATTGCTGAGAAGAATGTTGAACAGTATCAATACCTGAGGTGTTCCACTCATTACCAGACATCAACTACATGTCAAGCCACTGGTTACTGCCCTGTGAGCCTGGCAGTCCAGCTGATTTTTAGCTCACCTAATATTTTGGTCATCTAGCTCAGATTTTGTCACCTTCCAGATGAGAATGCTGTGGGAGATAGCATCAAAAGTCTTGCTAAAGTCAAAATATATTAAATCCTCTCTCTGTCCCCTCATTTGTATAGCTACACGTTTCATCACAGAATACAAACAGGTTGGTCAAACAATATTTGCTCCTGGTAAATACATGTTAAATGCTCCTGATTAACTTTCTATACTGTACATCAACCAAAGAGGAAAACGAGAAGACTTCGCAGCAGCACATGGTAATTCAGCTACTTATGGTTGGTATATTGTACTCTATTCTCACAGCTCTAATTAAACAACAAGTTCAGTGAGGAGAAAATAAATTGGGGGCCACTAAAACATTACACAGACTATTCCATTCGTCTCAATTTGATTGTATAACAATTACAGTAGTGATAATCAACTAAGGTGGTATGATGCTATTATCTGATTTCTCCTGCTGATCGGCAGTTCACTGTAGGTGTGGCTACGTTTGCGCCTGAACTACTAGACAAAGTTCATGTTACTGATTTTACCACCCCATCCAGATAAAACACATACACAGATACTTTGTGATGATCCAGCTGGGTCTTATCCTGTGTGAAGTTACACCTTTCCAGGTTCTACAAGTTCTGTAATGTTATGCATACTAGCTGTTGGAGGCAGCCTGGAGAAGAATTGGAAGGTGAACAAGAAGGAGACAGCAAACTAAGTAACTGCTTCTGGAAAACTTGGCTTGGAGCAACCTCATTCCAAACACATCTGTTTTAAATTTCATGAAATAAGTATCAGTAAGAGAAAAAAAGAAACACCAAAAAACGGCAAATAAGCAGTGACTGCAAAACTTCAGAATAACACAATGGCTTCTTTTATAGGGACTTGCAGGGAGTGTTCCCCATGAGTACAAAGATAACACTACCTGACAAAATATGCCTTTCCATTAAGAAGCATACCGCCATCATCATCTGGAATGCCTTCAGTTGCTGTTTGCTAACCAACAGGACAAGGGTAGATGAACTGTGCAGCTGTTATAAAAGAATGATTTATATGCTGGCATGTACAAAATATTGCTTCTATGTGTTACAAAGATTGTCCATTTTTAAAAAGTGTGTACCTCAAGTTTCCCAACTGTGTTAGTGTAAACAAAGGAATCATCAACGAACATAGATACTTTGTTGTGCTCGTATCAGTGGTCAGCCACCCACAGTAAATTAAAAAAATGCTGATTTGTCAGGAAAAGACAATGGCTGTTGTACTATTTATAACAACTTAGACATTAATGGTGTCAGTGACCTTGGGCTATTGGAAAGCTAGATTGGCTAGCTTCCAGTCATCTGGGACCTCCCCCGCTGACCAGGACCGCTGATAAATGATGGAGAGCGGCTTGGCAAGCTCCTCCGCCAACTCCCTCAGCACTCTCGGATGGATCCCATCTGGCCCCATAGACTTGTGAGCATCCAGGTGGCGCAGCTGGTCGCTGACCGCTTCCTCCTGGACTGTGGGGGGTTTATTCTGCTCTCCATCCCTGTCTTCCATCTCAGGGGGCTGAATACCCTGGGGATAACTGGTCTTACTATTAAAGACTGAGGCAAAGAAGGCATTAAGTGCCTCAGCCTTTTCATCATCCTTGATGACAATGTTCCCCCCGGCATCCACCAGAGGAGGGAGATTCTCCCTGCCTCTCTTCTTGCTGTTAATGTACTTGTAAAACCATTTTTTATTATCTCATACAGCAGTGGCCAGACTGAGCTCTAGCTGGGCTTTTGCCTTCCTAATTTCATCTCTGCACAACCTAACGAGCTCCCTGTACTCTTCTTGAGTAGCCTGCCCCTTCTTCCAAGTGTGGTAGACTCTCCTTTTTTTCCTGAGACCCAGCAAAAGCTCCCTGTTCAGCCAGGCCGGTCGTCTTCCCCGCCGGTTTGTCTTACGGCACATGGGGACAGCCTACGCCTGCGCCTTTAAGACTTCCCTCTTGAAGAGTGCCCAGCCTTCCTGGACCCCTTTGCCCTTCAGGACCGCCTCCCAAGGGACTCTCTCTACCAGCGTCCTGAACAGGCCAAAGTCTGCCCTCCGGAAGTCCATGGTGGTGGTTTTGCTGCCCCCCTCTTGACTTCACCAAGAATCGAGAACTCTACCATGTCATGGTCGCTAAGCCCAAGACGGCCTCCGACCACCACATCTCCCACCAGTCCCTCTCTGTTTGTAAACAGCAGGTCAAGCGAGGCACCTCCCCTGGTAGGCTCACTCACCAGCTGCGTCAGGAAGTTATCCTCCACACTCTCCAGGAACCTCCTAGACTGCTTCCTCTCTGCCATGCTGTATTTCCAGCAGACGTCTGGCAGGTTGAAGTCCCCCACGAGAACAGACTAGAAAAGACTAGATATATTTTCTGAACATCAAGCCCTGTTGTGTCTCAAGTTTTGTGCCCACATAGTCATAGCAATGTACAGAAGTCATTAGTCATTATTAATATAACAATTTAAAACATGTATCTTAAACGCAGTGTATGCAGCATTTAGTACTGGAAATTTGGATTTTTTTAAATTATTTTTCCAGATAAACTCTTATTTCACAACAAAACAGTGTATATATAAGCATATATGTGTAAGTGTGTATAAAGACATATATATACAATATTGCTGATGCCAGTTTTCATCATGGAATAGGATTTTACTGTATGAATCATGAGGAAAGGAGATATCTGAAATTATATACCAAAAGACAATGCACGATTCTTCCACTGACTTCCAGCTATTGTTGCTCTCCTATTTGAAGGACAGATGCGGCTTGAAGAGGCTTTTCTTTATTGTTTTGAAGCAGTCGGCTCTGAGTGTAAAGAAAATATTGTGCTGAGCTACCAGGAGCAGCATTCATTCTCATTTGAAAGCAGGTCATGCATTCAGCTTTGCTCTCAATTTCCGAATAATCTCAGCAATATGCACCACACATGCTACTTCAGGCCTCTGAAAGGATGCATACTGGTAGCATTCTTTAACATACTTATTAGTAGTCTGGGCTTGTCCTTCTTTTACTTCAGTTTCTAATTTTGCACACCTGCCACGATGAGGCAACTAAGAACTCTGCCTATGTCATTGACTTCCCCCCCCCCCCCCCCCCCCCCCACCACACACCCCCCTCTCCCCCA
>WAAD01021917.1:88959-114459 GCA_013389945.1 Fregata magnificens | reverse complement strand
GGGAGGCGTTCAAAAAAGGTATAGACGTGGCACTCCAGGGCCTGGTTTGGAGTCATGGTGGTGGTAGTTGATGGTTGGACTTGATGATCTTAGAGGTCTTTTCCAACCTTAATGATTCTATGATTCTATGATTCTATGGTAATACAGGGATTCTGAATTTTACTTTTGAAAATGTAGGCATTGAAAATGTTACAGTAAAAAATAATAGCATAAGCTGGAGGCAGTGCACATGTCAGTGGTTCTTGAATGTCACTATTTACATGTAAAATAAATCTCAAATAGTATGACATGTATGTGGTAGGAGAGAGGATGTTAAATGTTAAATATTTAACATTTACCATTTAGGCAAATAACATGCATTCAATATTTAGTCTTTAAACAATACCCATCTAATTTTAAAGTTCGTAAATTTCTGTTGTAATTTTGATCCATCTTTGTTTCCAGTTCAGATATTGATGTTTTCCCCCAAGCAAAGTGGATCTATGTGATTCTTTCAGATGTTCCCATTAGTTTGACTTTGTACCTTCCAAGCAATATAGTGAAAACCCAAGCCGGGGGCGGGGGCGGGGGGGGAAGCACCAATCAAGAAGGCAGAGCCTCTTCAATATACTTTTTGAAGGCTTACAAGCACTGATCGATCATATTATTGTAAAAGGTATCAAAGAGTGAATTTCAGCCAAGATAAGCATTAATGAATACTGGGTACTTCTCAGAAAGCATTTAGCATTGCCATGATTAGATCCATTTTGCACTCATCACCTTCCCAGTTTTCTCATATATTACCTTATGATCTACTACTTATACATTTCATTAACTTAGATTCTTTACTCACTGAATTTTCTAGAGGCAGCTCTTAGAAGTTATTAAGCATAGGCCATACTCTGAACCTCACACTTGTTGAGACACAGCATAATCTGAAAGTGAAAGCACAGTAATCAATAAGACTGTGGGAGGTACGATACACTGCTCTGTTTAAAACGTAGCAGGATCACTCTTTCAAGACTTATGTGAAAAATACAGACAAATCAGAGCTTGCAACTAATCCAAACCTGTAAAAATAGTAAGAAAATGCTACAGGAAATACATCTCACAGCTATGGTCTGAGTTTGGACGCTAGCGCAAATAAAGAGAAGTGTATCAGGATAGTGCTAGAATGCCATCATAAATGAAATGCAGTTTAGTCCCAGGGAAGCATCCTGAATCCCATGGTGAACCAATCCTTTCCTAAGTGTAGACTGCATCCTTTCACCTCCTTGGCTTAGGAATACTAGCTGATATATTGTCAAAGCTTCCACCCCCTTCCTGCCTAGCCGTTCCTCACTCATCATCATGGGGGTTAGAATAGCAGTAGGGAGGTGAATATTGCTCCCTCTCCCAGAGTCTGAGTGTGCAGATACGCAGGGAAGAGGGGAAGGGAGCTCCATCCAACCTCATAGCCCTCTCTGCAAGAAAACAGAACTGGAACTGTTGAGATAAACAGATGCAACATTGTGGCCAGATTTTTCAACATTTACTTTTCTTAGTATCTCTGAATGATAAAACATATCCTATTTCATCCTTGCCATTCTCCCTCTGTTTTTCAGAAATGAACATTAAGTATAGTGTAATGTTTACTCTGATTTTGAAATTTTAATAAAATGTTACAAGAAGCAAACAGAGATTTCATAAAGAAACTTTCTTGGTTTAGCTCCCTTTGCAGTACAGCATAGAAAGTTCACTAATGTTTCAATCACCTCTTTAAATCTTTATTTTAGCCACATAGGAGCTGACATTGTGCTCTTTAGAACAACAGCCAGCTGTACCTGAACTTCTGTACAGATAATGTAGAAGAGCGGGCTATGTCTGTGTATATATTCGTATGTATATGTAGTAAAGTCATCACGGAAATCAACATCTCCATTTAAACTGACACTTTTTGTTACTAGAGATTATTCTGACCTTCTTTCTTTCTGGTCTAACACATGTATTTGAAGTAGCCTTTGAAATTGAGCAGGATCAAAACTGCTGTCTTATGAAATACCACTGTATTCATAGAATTATAGAATCATTAAGGTTGGAAAAGACCTCTAAGATCATCAAGTCCAACCGTCAACCCAACACCACCGTGCCTCCTAAACCAGGCCCTGAAGTGCCACATCTACACGTTTTTTGAACGCCTCCAGGGATGGTGACTCCACTACCTCTCTGGGCAGCCTGTTCCAATGTTTAACCACTCTTTCGGTAAAGAAATTTTTCCTGATATCCAGTCTAAACCTCCCCTGATGCAACTTGAGGCCATTTCCTCTCATCCTATCGCTAGTTACTTGGGAGAAGAGATTATGGCTGAATTTCAAGACTAGTGAGACTGCAGGAAGTTTGCGAGGACAATCATACCAGTAAAGCCCTCTACTGGAGAGATACCTACTTGAAAAAGGAACTCCTTCACTATAAATAAACTGCCTTCTTGAATGACACAAACCATAGCAGTACCAGAGCTTTTTGTCCCCCTAATTGTGTTGGATGGAAATGTGATTTTTTTCCCCATGTTCATTGCATCTATGCTAGCAAAACATTTAAAGTTCAGCCTCAGCCATTTTGTCTTTCTCCTCAGGAAGAAAGTTGGCAATCTAACAAAATGATAACTGAACATGAACATTTTTAAGAGCTAAGCTCACACTGCTGCCAAAGCAACACCTGCAGCAGCAGCATACGCTGCATTGGGAGTCCTTGGGAGTTGCCAGAGCAGTTTTACTAGCTGGGGGAGGGGGATGCCTGGCTCTAACCATCTGCAGTCTGCAGACCTGATACAGGCCATGCAAGAGTTTCTTCAGAACTGAGGAA
Organism: Fregata magnificens; assembly: GCA_013389945.1. Taxonomy (NCBI): domain Eukaryota; kingdom Metazoa; phylum Chordata; class Aves; order Suliformes; family Fregatidae; genus Fregata; species Fregata magnificens. The sequence continues at coordinate 111,639 of WAAD01021917.1, read as the reverse complement.
GATGTGACTAGAAGAGAGAAGTCTGCAAGAGTCACTTGGGTGTAGTCTGAGCAGTACACCTCTTGTGTCAAAGTAAACTTTCTACAAGTGCCACCTATTGTGCCTAATACGTAACTAAACATGCAGAAATATATGCAGATAATATGGAAGACTGGAGATTAAAGTCATACACTTGCATGCAGTGTATATCTGTGTGTATCTCTTTTTCCCAGTTGAACAGAATGCTCAGAAAACTTACACAAAATATGCTAAATGACAGTTGTGTAGGTTACAAAGTCAAGCGGTTGAAGTATAGAAAATGCCTAATCTGTCATTATGCAAATCATGTATATTCACAAGAATACAGTCTTCGTGTAGCCACATTATATTTATAATAGTGCTTCATCTGCACTGAGTAAGTATTTCAGATATACAGGACGACAGATGAGACTACTCAAGAAACTGCAAATCTGGCTGTTCTAGCAATTGAATTTGTATACAAATAGAATAGCCTTTCTTTTCCTGGTTCACTACATATTAACATTTTCATTGAAAATTTATCTTGCAAATTTTGTCTTCTGCATAAGAAATGAAGAGGGGTTGTTTTTTTTTTTTTTTTAAGAAACAGTCTCCCTTCCTTTAAGAAGATACAGCTTCTCCATTGGCATGTTTCACCTACCATTTTCACGTGTATTACAGATTATTGTATACAACCATAGCATTATCCATGGGGAGAAATTCATAGGCATGGTAGACATGTGAATGACACTGAAGTACAAATTCTATCGTTGTGTTAGACATGTGGCTGGTGGGATTTCAACAGATGGAATTGAATGATTAGCATAAGGAAATAGCTGATTTTAACTACACAAGGTGGTGCAGAGCACAAGTCCTGCTGTGTGATTAGTCCTTTATGCTTATTCATTCACTTTTAAGTAGTTCCCTTCTGTGTGAAGTAGCCAGCAGTGCGGTAAGAATGTTCCCGCTAGAATGCATACTTGTTACTGCCACTATGACATCTTCTGTGACAAGGATCATTACTGGCAACAGTATGAAACTATTTTTTCAAGAAGATGGAAACATTAAAAGAAATGTCCAAATATGGAAATATTGCTGAAATTTTAACACTGTTGATTTCCGCATTTCCTTCAAAGAATATGGTCAATTTTATTATCTGAGATTATTTGCATTATCTATGTGAACTCATCTAGAGTTTTGTCCAGCTGTATTTTATCTTTTCACAAGTTATTTCCACTTCTAAAGATTCTGCAGTTCAAATTATATTCTTTGTTATCCCCATCTTTTTGATACCACTATTCAGCATTGCTTTCAGGACTCTCAGCAACACTTTAACTATCCGCCCATTTAATTTACACGGTGATCAAGTAAACCTGGAACCACAAAACCAAGTATTGCTTCAGTGTCCAGCAGTCACAGTGCAAGACAGAAGAGCATCACCAAATGCTCAATAGAATGTTTTGGCTTTTTTTTTGTTTCTTTTTTGAGGAGCTGATCTATTCACTGAGAACTCTTTGCAGGACCATTCAGTTGTGTCAGTTTCTCAGGCCAAGTAATCATCACAGTGTTTTGTTCAAATACTTAATAGATCTGTCAACAGAAAAGTGAACCACAGTTTTGCGCATGGATCAGTCATAGTAAATATGTGATTGTTCTTACCTACTGTGTTGATGGTAGCCCGTATCCTGAGTCTAGCTTATTGTTTGAGAATTATTTAAATGGATTGGTAGCTGACCAAAGGTTTACTTCTGATTGATAAAAACATTAATTTTCTCTGCAAATCCGCAGGTATGTAGCAAAATTCAAATAATAAGAGCAAAAAAACATTCAAAGGCAACTGTGGAGTTAAGATCGCTGCAATTCAATAAACTTTGCTTTACTTATAAATAACAGTATGTTTGTTGTGGGAGCAGAAGAAGATTCACGGTGTCATTAACTGCATGTTCTTGATTGGTTTGAAGATCAAGATAGGTGTGATAGGTACATCATTATTACTTAACTTTGGTTGGTGAAGCAGATTTTCTTGTTTGTTTTCTGGGAATTAATTTCATAGTCATGAAGGCTGGGTTTTAACAGAAGCACTTGGTGTCAGCAGTTCTACTTATGGCCCCCCAATTGAAACAGTTTTGTACTCTAGTTTCTTCCCAACTCCTTGGAGTATTAGACAAAACAATAGAAAACACAATATATTTGTAGAAGGGAGAAACAGGAAGAAATGTTTCATTCCATTTCTAAAAATATATGTGTATGTCTTAATACATGGGTCTTTTAAAATTAAATAATAAATCTTTCTCTTATTTATAAATTGCCCTGAGATACAGTATTGCCCTAAACCAAGGTGACGGATTTTTTGGTGTAAAGTAAGAGAGCTCTAGTTCTCATGTTTTGATAACTAAACAAGAATGGCTAGTTTGGTCTCAATTCCTCTCCAACTCAGGCTCTCAATTCTCAAAATCATTTGGTTCTGTAGCAGTGTAAAAGCCATAGAAGTTAGTAGTTATTAAGGGTAACATTTATGGGTAGGAAGGAGCCTTTGAGACACTGGGTATTGTTCCTGGACTGAGCTGTAGGACCAAAAAAGCTGTTGAAGTATCTGGGGTATTTTTCTAGCATTTGTGTATCTTACGAAGATTGTGTCAAGGCAAATACGATACCACAGTGCACCACTGACACTGCCTCCTTGTCACTAAAACAAACCAGACAAGTAGTAATGAGGAAAACCATGGCTTGCTTTTATCCTGCTAGCTTCCAGTTCTGGAAAACAGGAATCATGGGGAAGGGGACAGATGCATCTAGTTTTTGTCTTTAAATAATTCTTCCTTTCTCATTGACTAAAGCTCCTACTTTCTCATTTCCTTGGTGAATAGCTCCCTGTATCAGGTCAGAGTTTTTGAAAAAGCAGCTTAACATCAAGCATTAAGAGTGAAGAAATCCTGGCCCTAATATATTGAAAGCAGCTATTCTTTAGGAGAAGACCAAGTTTAAAATGTTAAATTTATGTTCAAAGTTAAATAAAACATAAAATTAATATATTTTAATATTACTTTATATTTTGTATTAATTTTACCTTTTCCATAAATCTAGTGGATGTGTTTATTATCTTCATATACTTGAAGACAAAATAACCCTGTTTAATTAGTCACTTGTAGCTGTACATCTGCCAAAATCACATTTTATTAATTACAGGAGAAATAATATTTTCAATCATGAGTCTTTGAAATCAGCGTAATTTCTTAGTTGAAATTAATTTTGACTATCCACTTGCTGTTAAGTTAGGGTGATATTCCTGCATTCAAACCAAATTGCTAGGTCTGAACACATATATGTGGCCTGCAAATGAGTGACCACCCTTTTTTCAGTTGAGTTAAGCATTTGAAAATGAGAGAAATATTTCCTTACAGTTTTTCTCCTGAACTACTGTAGAACTGGATGCTCAGTCTGCAGTGTGTTTGTATGTATAGGAGTAGTTTTCACAGCCTTTCCTCCTCTAATGTAAGTCAGACAAATAGTTATTTTGTTGTCTTTGCTCTGGATTTTCAACACAGATGTGTACTCTAAGCCCAAACTTTTTGAGAAACAGTATCAATGTTACAAACATCTGCAAGTGTTAAAGCTAGCTTTATTTCCCCTATTTCAGGATACTTTGGAAATATCACCATAGTAGTTTAAGCTGCCTCTTTTTCTATTTTTTCTTATCCTTTGTCTATTTTCTCTCACCAATTTCTAATTTGTAATTATTTTTAGTCTTTCATTCACATATGTAGTACCATCACTTTCAGTGTTAAGGCCACCTTATTAGACATCTTTGGAGTGTCTGTCTCTCATGATTGTTCATTATCTGTAGAATTTTTCAGTGCATTAACTGCTAACTGCCCATCTGAGTACCTTTCCTGACCCTTTACAGAACTGTGTTCTACCCTATCATCATTAAGTCTACTCCAGAACAATGTGTGCCTGTGTGGTGGAGAGTGGGGGCTGGCTTGCAAGTGCTTGCTTGTAATTTTTTTGTGGTGGGACCAGAAAATTTACCTTAAATGTATATTTAGAACTACAAGAAACATTTTGAATTGGTTGCTGAAGAAATTAAATTATCTAGAAATATAAAAATCTAAGTTTAATGTTGGGACCATCTTCCCTGCAGAATTCTGAGTCTAAGTCTTGTGATTTGCAAAGCTGGGTATAATTTTCTCATTTATGCTTTCTGCATGTAGCTAGTTCCTTACTGTTTTTCCTTTAGCACAAGAATGTAATGGTTGCCAAAGGTGTCAAATACCAAATTTTAAGGTTTATCTAGAAATATAGTCTAATGCAGTTTCTTCATTGAAGTCCAGGATGCACAGAGTTCACATATATTGCAGTGTTTGATATTTAAGCTTAAAATTTGTCACACAGGACTATACAAAACTAACTTTTCCATTTAGGAGAGAAAATGCTCCACTACACAGACCAACCAGTTCTTTAGAAATGTGTCATTTTTATGGTTCTAATGTTTCATTTTTCTTGGTTTAATTCCTCTTTTTCATGTTTGATTTCTTTCTTTAGCAAAAAAGTTCACTTCATTCACTGTGTGAATTCTTGTGTGCTAATGCTATTTCCCACTGACATGCCTCAGTGTCCTGAAAGATTCATGTATTGTAAGATTATTTCCGGATCATTGTATTCTTGATAACACAGGATGCTGGGTTCAGCTGTACCAAATCCTGAACAAAGCAATGTAGCCTGGTCATTTAATATTTGAAATATCATAAAAAAGACAATCAAAAGACAGTTCTATTCTAAAAATGCGAAGAAATAGTAATGATAAAGGCTGTTTCTTTAGAAACAGTAATCAGCAATAGGCAAATGTATAGTCATAGGACTAGCTAATACCATACTACATGTGAAATCTGATGACTGAAAAATTCAGTGAGCTGACCAGTTAGATTTATATGTGATATCTGACTGGTTCTGACTGGCAGTAGCTTACCCATTAGCGAAGAAATAAATGAACATGATGAACTGGGTGTAAATTACTAAAGGCTAATGGACTCATTTTTCAAGGGTAGCTTTTCTGCTATTTATTTTACATATCTCTATGTGTCTTAGTAAATTTAAACGAAAAAGCAGTCCATTGTAATTTCATTAATACTTCCTGGAAAATAATACTTTTTGCAACTGTTGTGGTTTAACCCCAGCCGGCAGCTACGCACCACACAGCCGCTCGCTTACTCCCCCCCGGTGGGATGGGGGAGAGAATCGGAAGGGTAAAAGTGAGAAAACTCGTGCATTGAGATAAAAACAGTTTAATAGGTAAAGCAAAAGCCACACACACAAGCAAAGAAAAACAAGGAATTCATTCACTACTTCCCATCGGCAGGCAGGTGTTGAGCCATCCCCAGGAAAGCAGGGCTCCATCACGCATAACGGTTACTTGGGAAGACAAACGCCATAACTCTGAATGTCTACCCCTTCCTCCTTCTTCCCTTCAGCTTTTATTGCTGAGCATGATGTCATATGGTATGGAATATCCCTTTGGTCAGTTGGGGTCAGCTGTTCCGGCTGTGTCCCCTCCCAGCTTCTTCTGCACCCCAAGCCTGCTCGCTGGTGGGGTGGTGTGAGAAGCAGAAAAGGCCTTGACTGTGTGCAAGCACTGCTTAGCAGTAGCTAAAACACTGGTGTGTTATCAACACTGTTTTGGACACAAATCCAAAATGTAGCACCATACCAGCTACTATGAAGAAAATTAACTCTATCCAAGCCAAAACCAGTACAGCAACTCTCTGTACAGCCTCCAGTGAAGTTTTAAACCTGACTGCATATAGCCTTTGTTCCTGCAGTTCTGACTTATTAGAGTATTAATTCCTAGCTCTGAAAAGTCAGATGTCATCCAGGACTAGGTACTAATGCTTTCTTCAGTTGACATGGACAAAATTTTAAGCTAGTAATCATAAGGGTAGAACATAAGAAGCCAAGATTGTTGGAAATAGGTGCCTGAAATTAGATTAGTTTAAGAATTAATTAAAATGATGAAGTTCCACCAAGCTTCTACCTGCAGTCAAATGGAAGTGGCAGGCTCTTGATTTAAATTGTCTTCTGGTTATATCTTTACATTACATGTCTCACGAGACTAACCTCTAAACTTAAGCACTTAAATTTAGGTAGTGTATACCTTCTATACAATTCTAAATTATATACTGTGGTATCATCCATTGTTCTCTGTTTCTCAAGATATCTGATTCAAAAGTATTCATCTTTGTAAAAAAATCATTGATTCACCTGTGCCTCATTCTTATGTGACAGCTGGAATAGGAGTGTAAAGATAACATACTTCATATTTTGGTTATTATTTTACAAAATCATGGGTTTAGTTTATTATCTTTAACATACTTATAAATATTTTGACAATTCCAATAATTAATCAGGAAGAAAGCTGGCTATGCTTATAGGCAGGAGTCAGGAAGCAGATTGTGCTATTTTTCTTTTTACCATTTTGGTGGGGTTTTTTTGGTGAGAAGGTGTGTATATGTGCATGAATCACTGGTAGTTAATAATTACACAGTGTGTTACAAGACCAGGATAAGTGTGTTAAGCTATGAAAGACCTGGATAATAGAGACTTAAGAACTTACTAACTTAATGTACATTATCTAGTGACCTACTGTAAAAAGAGACCTAACTTCAGGTACACATTTCTTGAAATTTTGACTGGAATATCTTGCAAAGGGAGGAGATAGATACACCATCTATACCTTTGCATTGTGCTTGATAGAGCAACACTTCAGTAGTGCTCAGCTTATAAGTTACTTAAATGTAACTACAAGTTTACTGCCTAACAATTGCCATTAGTTTGTAATCATAAAATGGTCAAGTGGGCAGTAATTCTCAGAGCACCATTATCGCATATCCTTATGATAGATGAAATGCCTTTAGCAGGACTCATACATTTTTATGGACAGTAAATGAGAGTTGGGTCCCTATGTCCGACCCTAATGGAAATTTGCAGTCTCAAATGTCAACATAAATCTTTCTGACAGCTGTACACAGCATTCAGAAACTCAGTAACAGCTGTTTCTGTTTTCTTTTGAGAAGGTTACGCATTTTGTTTCCTCTGTATTGTTGTACTACTGTTGCCAGCACTTATTTATTATTTTTTAATACATGTATATACAGACACAATTTTTTAAAATTTATTTTAAAAGCTTCATTGAGCTTCTCTGATCCATTTTGTCCTCTTTTGTTAGGAGAAAAGCCAAATCCATTGATGTGATCATTTTTCATCATGCATGTCCATGGCAGATGTTCATAACGAGATACCTGTAGAGCTCTACTGACAAGAATAGATAGATATTGGTAGAAATACTAAGAGAATGATAGTCATTATTGGCAGTTTCTCTTGAGTCTCAGTGATTAGTCTGAAAAAAAATCTGTGAAGCAGAATTCAGTTAAACTTACTAAACAGTAGTACAAATTTGTACCTTTAGGAAACATGTCACAGAGGTTTTTTTGTCTTAATCTGCTAGTGGAAGGAAAATAGAATGCAGATAAGGATTTAGTAACAGCAAATAATTAATTTTGGACTATATAATGCATTTGTGTTCCATATTCACACTGAATGTTATATGCAGAGCAGACACTTTGTGGATCACTAAGTATCCTTCTTCTAAACCAAGTTTATTCTAGCCCAAGATGAGGTTTGTAACCACTGCCGCAGGCAGCGGTGGAGCCAAACACTTCCAAGTAAGAGTAAGTTCCTTTTTTTGAAGTGTGAATTCATAAGGATACTTTAAAATGTGGTAGAAACAAATAGCCAATAGTAAGAAGTAAGAAGGTCGAAGCCAAGGAAGATGTAAGGCACATGAATACATCATTTTCTAAGAAACACAAAATTTTTGTGCAACATGTAATTACCACAAGAACAAAAGAAAACAAATTAACACAGTTAAAGAAAGCTAGACTAGGAAAAGAAGTGTGGATTCTGCATTTGCCTTTCCCTGAACCCTCCACAGACTGAGAACGGGGTTCTGGTGTGTGAAAGGGCATTCAGGTGAGGATGTTACCATTTTCTGAGATCTTGGTGAATATTTGGAATGTTTCCTTGAGAATATTGCTGTTAAAAAGTAAATATAATCCTGAACATTTCAACTATGGTTCAGAACCAATTTACATCAACCAAGTGTTTATCTATCAGAGTTATACGTATCTTCCTGTCCTGGATACATGGTATACAACTTTACACTTTGTAGCTATCTGAAAACACAATTTATGATTTAAGCCTATTTGATATTTTGGGAGAAGAGGTACCTTTAGAGGAAATACTCTGACTAAAAGTCTTTAGCAACTCAATATATGTTGTAAATGAAAACAACAGGTGTTGGAAGCAGGTATTCTTGTAATTAAGCATGGTTTTCATTTACTTGTGGCTAAATTGGAACCATTGACATTTGAAATATGTCAACCCTAAGGATGATTTCTTAAAATTAGCTTATTTATTAAAATATTTAGTGTGTACATATCCACCCATACAGCTAGTATGGACCTACTTAGAAATATAGTATTATTTTTGCAAATCAAAATCTGCTACAGTGTGTGATTGTTAGTAGCAGATAAACATAGCCTTTTTTCCCTTTCAGTTCTCCAAGTACTTGTATTCACCTCCATTCCTTTATTGCTTTGAGGTGTGAAACATTAAAGATGTGCCAGCATAACGTGCACTCAGTTATCTTTCTCTTGCTGTGCTGCCAGGATTCTGATTTGCAAATTATCAGATACATCTTCTTTCTCGTCAAAATGTCGTTTACTTTATTATGTACCGCACAACCATCTGTCACACTGACAGTATTAATATGTGCTGTTTCTATTAGATAGTCTCCATTGTTTAAAGTGAGTGATTTTTCTGCTTAAACTAAATTTTTGTAGCGGGACTGGAGTGCTCTGGAGTGTGGAGATGTGTGCTTTTTTGTTCCATTATGTTTTTCTTCTTGTTGTTCATTGTTTACAACTCACATGACAAACATATTAGCTTCACTCTGAACCAATGCCCTACTTTACTTGGGGAACATACTTTATAAAAGCTAGAGTTATGCTACATTTAAATGAACCAGGCAGGCCTACAGCAAAGCTCAGTGAAGAATTTGGTTTCCTCCTGCTATAATACTTTGTGACTTGAGTTATCCCCACAGAAATTGTACATACTGCCTCAAGTACTACAGCTTAATCCTGCTTCTATACAAGTCAGTGCCTACTTTTCCATTCACTTAGCAGTGCATAGTCAAACCTTACATTGTAAACGTGACTATAAAAAAATTGCTGTTTGACAGTCTAATCTTCAGGTATAAATTTATTTATGTATCATATAAGAAGTTTATAATAAGACAGTCTTTACAATCAGGATTGTTTTACATACAGAAATAAATCAATGGTTCACTGCTAGCTTGTTGTTTTGGTTACTATGGTTCTTACCTGATGGGGTTTTTTTTCTTTCCTACACACAGAAATCAGATTTATATTAAAAACACTTACTTTACCTTTATGAATTTGATAGCTGATAACTGCTACATCTTTTGGAGATACCTCATTTTTGAAGCCTTATTATTTTAAAATGTTTTTCAGTCTTTCCATAACATCTCAGTGATTGATTCTCTCCCTAGGTATGTAATAGCTAGTCTCAACTTGTTATTTATTCAGATCGTTGTCCTAAATTATTCTCTGATAAAATTAAGGCCAGATTTTAGACCTAGTGGCAGGTACAAGAGTCATTCTCTCAGATTACTACTTTTGGGACAGATCTTGCATTAAGGCTCATGAAAATTGTTTTAGCTTTGTGGTATTTCCTTAAACTGCAGCTTTCATCAGACAGCTAGCAATCTATGTGAATATCAATGCCAAATTATTTAACATTAATAATTTTGTTACAGTCTCTATTTTCCTTCTCCTTACTGTCACTGAAACAAAAAGAATCAAACAGGAAGACAAAACCAAAGAAAGGAAAAATTCTACAAGATACCAGGAGTATAAAGCCCACAAGAGGTAGACCATTTTTGGTATAAATCTTTTGTCTTCAAAAAAACTAGCAGAAGTATGACACTTTATACTTCTAGTAGTCTATCCCATGATCATTATTGCTCCTGGTCATGTCTGCAATGTGCTGTCAGTGCTGTACCTTAAGTACATGCTGTCTTTTACAAAATCCTGATCTTATTGGGTGGGTATTTCTAGAAACTTTGCAATATTTTTTCTAGAATTTCCAGTGTGCTTATAAAATAAGCATCTTGTACAGATTTTTTTCACATCTTAAATTACTGAAAGAACCTGATCATTTGGTTATTGCCCTCAATAGCACCACTGCATGTTTCTTGGTAAAGATAAGGCTAAGCTTTTGAATGATAACCTCTACATTTTCATTCTTTTCATGATCAGTTTATAGAGAAGTTCTCTGAACCAACTGATGTATCTTCTGGTTTTTTTATTCTTTATTTGCCAGCTTCTAATCTATGGTTGAATGGATAACTCAGTTTTCATTAAAGAAACCAATTTCAACAACTGTTTGGCACTATCATAGATTTCAAGTGAAGCTTTCTACTGCATAGTGTTAACCTTGGTTGAATCAGTTTCAGCTCCAGACTTTAACCTGATATTCAGCCTTTCATATCTGCATGACAAATGTGAATCACATCAGTGCTCTATTGGTTTGAATCTCTTTTTCTTGTATATTATCTAAGAAAAACGCTTTAAAAATTGCAAATTACTGTCTGGAATTGGGGATTGCATGGATTCATGCTGATTAAGATTCTGAGTGATAGCATTTCATAACCTGGAGCCTTCAAAGTGTAAAATTCATCTTCTTACAGTGCATTTACCTCCCTGGGTTAAATTTGAAACTGTAGCAGTTGTATTTTTTTGTAACTTGGTTTTCATTAGCTACAATGAATTGTTTTTTTTTCTTTTTGTTGAGTTGTAATAGCTAAAATAATTGTATTATTTCTTGTAGACTGGGGTTCTGTTTTTTACCATACAGAACACCAGTTTATAGTGGTTTCACAGAATCACAGGATCACAGAATGGTTGAGGTTGGAAGGGACCTCTGGACGTCATCTTGTCCAACGCCCCTGCTCAAGCAGTGTCACCTAGAGCTAGTTGCCAGAACTGTGTCCAGATGGGTTTGGAATATCTCCACGGATGGAGGCTCCACAACTTCTCTGGGCAACGTGTGCCAGTGCTCAGTCACCCTCACAGTGAAAAAGTGTTTCTTGATGTTCCAAAGGAACCACCTGTGTACAGCTTTTGCCCATTGCCTCTGGTCCTGTCATTGGGTAGCACTGAAAAGAGCCTGACTCTGCCCTCTGTGCACCCTCCCTTCAGGTATTTATAGACATTGATAAGATGCCTCCTGAACCTTCTCTTCTGCAGGCTAGGCAGCCCCAGCTCTCTTAGCTTTTCCTCATAGGAGGGATGCTCCAGTCCCTTAATCATCTTTGTGGCCCTTTATTGCACTCTCTCCAGTACGTCCATCTCTCTCTTGTACCAGGTAGCCCAGAACAGGGCACAGCACTCCATGTGTGGCCTTTCCAGGGCTGAGCAGAGGGTAATGATCACCTCCCTTGACCTGCCTGCAAAGCTCCTCCTAATGCAGCCCAGGATACTGTTAGTCTTCTTTGCTGCAAGGGCACATTTGCTGGCTCACGGTTTCAAGATTATGTTTTTAAAACCAAAATTACAGTAGATTTTGGTAAAATTTCTGTGTATGAATAAAAGTAGGGTGGGGTTTTTTTGCTCAAGCAAGACTTTTTTATCAAAAGGTTAAGGTAAATAACCATATCTTTAGAAAATGAGCTAGATTTGTTATCTATATGCTGTGAGTTAGGAAGGATTTGGTTCTTTACACTGGAATTGCCTTTCAATCTCTGGGCTCAGTGGTACTTGCCATGAGTCAATAGAAAAAACTGCTCTCAAATACTGAGTATGCACAATCAAGCCAGTGAGAATAATCTGCATGAGCATTGGTGTGACGGGGATTTTGTTCATTTTGTTTGTGCTCAAAATAAGCCCCCCCTGAAACTATTCACACTTAATATCCAAAGTGGGCTGTTCCTCTAGATTACAACGAAGCGTGAGTAACTATTATTCTTCTAATTTATCCTATGTCATTTGCTTTAATTAGCTATGACAAAACATCGGTCCATTGTAGCAGTTCATTACACTATCTTTGTAATAATATGGTAATAACCCCTTCTTGCTCTTTTCAAAAATTCCTGATGCATTTGTCATCAAAAGGCTGTGACTTCTGGCTTCATAAAACTAGTTGAAACATAATTTTTCAATACCTTTAGGATGTCGTATCAGCAGTTGCACTTTAGCTTGTGACCCTGACTTTTCTTTGATGGCCATTCACTGCAACATTTAGTACAATCTTATTAATGATTTCTTTGATTATGGTTTCCCCAGGCATCCTACCTTACTTTACTAGGAGTTTCTTCACCCCATTCCTCCCCACCCCATCTTGTGTTAGGGAATGTCTATATTAATACTTATTTTGTTTCCATGGGAATTCAAATAGACTATGTAACTACATAGTGACCTGACTGCAGTACAATGGGATCAAAAGCAGCGTTCTTTTATTTTTCTATACCACTCATGTTCTTTACACCATTTCAAATCATTGCCTATGTTTGGGTTTTTTTAATCTTTTTTGTTTTGTTTTGTATTGTATTGTTTTGTTTTAATTAAAAGTCAATTTACCAGTATCTGTATTCCAAATAGAGATGGCAGTGACTTGTTAGTCCTTGTTTTTTCTTTCTGAAAAACAAGGATCTTCCCTCTACTGTTTTATTCTAGCCCCATCTGTAGGCTGCGAAGTAATACAGCCATTTAGAAGGTGCATAAAGACCTCCAGATACAACGTACTAATGAACTGTAAAATGTAACTTCTCAGCCAACTGACACTGGATGCCAGTGCATCCTGGAGAACATCCAGGAGAACAACCTTTCACAAAGCTCATGCTGAGGTGTCTACCTGGCCAAAGAGCAAGAACATATGGAACGATACATATAACCTCAACTGCCATTCCTTTACCTGCAGCTGTTTCTGCAAAATCTAGTTTATGTCTGACTGATCTCATGTTATAACAGTCTTTTCTAAGCTCTGGCAAGCATTGTACAGAGGTGCATAGAGAAGAAGATTCTGCTGAATCTTTGCTTCTCTCAGACTCTAAAATCCTGAGCTGGGTGACAGTTGTCTTTGTGCTCATTTGGCTGTCCATCAAGTTTTTCTGCAGGTCTTTGGTTCAGCACTGCTGGCAATTGAGACATGTTGGAATATTTTATTTAGAAGGAAAGAGCAGTTTTGGAGAATAGGTGATGAACGTCTTGAAGTGAGTCACCTCACCAACTCCCTTCAATCAAACAATATGGTTCTTATGGTAAAAATGTTAAGAATATTAGACCCATATTAACATAGATTTCTTAGGGTGACTTCATATCCCTTTCACAGGGACAACTGAGACTAAAAGCAACAATAAAACGTAGAATTCTGACTTCAAGAGAAAAAAATATTTACATAGTGGTTTCCCCTTTATATACACAATTACTCTTCTAAAATAGCCATCTGAGTGCCTGACTCTCCAAATCCCTGATATTAATCTCACATATAGCAAATCATTCTCTAATGAAGTTATATCTAGTAGAAGGTAGAGAACCCTTCTTGTCAGAAGATTGTTTTTCAGTGTGATAGAATTACTACAATTAGATGATTTAGCTTATACATTCAACTGTTCCAGACTAATTAGTAGGGAGTTCTGCTTGCATTTTCTGTAACTAGGTTAGTCTTTAAAAAAACAATCTTTTTTTTTTTTTTTTTTTAAATTACCAAATTGCAGGCTAATGGTATGAATTTTTCTTTGCTTTTTAGGTTCTTACAAATCTGTTACAGTAATACATTGTGCATGTGTGTGTGGAGAAAAGTGTGTGTCTGTGTGTCTACACATTGTTTATGGGCATAAGATCAGATTAGCTGGTATTTCCTTTGTTATATGTACCTGATTAGATTCATAAAAATTTTTGGTTTACTGCTATACAAAAAAAGTCCAATAGGGGAATTACGCAGTATATTTTCAATTGACCTGTGTAAACAAAAATGGCTTACTTATAAGCTGCTTGAAGATAAAGAAATAAAAAATGTCAGGAGAGATACCTTATCCCAAAAGCTGATAATTTATAAGTGCTGTAATGAGAAATTACAGTAAGTTTGAAATAAATATGAAATACCAGAGTTGTTATGAAGAATTATTAGCTGATGTGAACAGCCACTTCGGTGCAATTTTTCATTTCTGCCACCATGCCAGATCATACTAGAGGGGTCATGGCTTTCTTTGTTGTGTTACAGAATCAAAAGAATTAAAACCAATTTGATTCAAGCAGAAAGCTGGTTATCTACTTTTGCATGTAATATATTGTATAGATTTTTTCCCTAAATAATTATTTCAAAGATGTGATTGATTTGCATGTGTAGGATTAGGGTTGGGGTTAGGGTTTAGCGAAAGAGAAAGCCTAGAAGTGCCGTTGTAGTGAGGCTGGAATTGGGTGGCCAAAGACAAGCTAGGGCAGCAAAGAGATCTGTGCTGAGGAACATTGTGGTGTGAGCCAGAGGTGGGGGTCATGTCATTCCTATTTTCTATCATGCTTATCTTCTAGAAAGGCAAGAAAGAGGATCTGGGGAACTACAGGTCAGTCAGCCTCAAGTGAATCCCTGGGAAGATGATTTAGCAACTAGTCCTTGAAACTGTATCTAGGCACATGAAGGACGTGAAAGTCATTGAGAAGTAGTCAGCATGGATTCACGAAGGGGAAGTCATGCTTGACCGACTTGATGAGCTTCTGTGATGGAATGACTGACTTGGTAGATGAGGGGAGAGATACTCAAAAGCTGTCTGGACATGGTCCTGAGCAACCTGCTGTGGGTGACCCAGCTTGAGCAGGGAGATTGGGCCAGATGACCTCCAGAGGTCCCTTCCAACATCAGCCGTTCTGTGATTCTGTTATTCTGTGGTTTACAATAAATGCTTTTTCTTTTTTTTTTTTTTTTTAAACATAGGAAGAATTTGAAATATATATGAAAGCGTAATGATTTTGTTTAAAAAAGAAAATTCTTCTGAATTAACATGTTTTTGGACCTTCTTCACATAATCTTTAAATATGAAGATTGAATACCTCTTTAGAAATCTTACAATTTACGCTGGTCATTTAAAAAAAGACCCCTTGCTCTAAAAACGGATTGTGAAAACTTTGAAGTGTTTATGTTTAAAGACAGTGTAGGTTTGTTGGGGTTTTTTTACTACAAACTGTCACGTGTCTGTGAATGGGTTAGAACTGATTTCTAAACAGAGAAACACTTTGTTGTATAATTGCAAAAACATTGTTTTTCTCAAACATATATTGGGCTCTCAGATTTAGCAGTATAGAAGAACCATTGAATATGCTGCTATTATTTCAATGCCATGGGGATGTACCTAGAGGGATATCAGTACAAAGGTAATAAATTTCTGCTGCCTTCAACTAACCTGTGCTTCTTGAAGAAAGCTTCCAGATGTATACATGCATATAGGATAGTATGCTGAAAATAAAACATTTTTTGTATTTGTATACAGGTATGGAGTTTTAAACAGGAAAAAAGGGAGAGTAGTCATCACAAATGAGTGAATTATTTAGCTGTTAACTTGAAATACTTTGGAGAAGACATTACAGAAAAAAAGTAACTTGTTTTTGATGTTACATATAACAAAAATGTAACTGTACAAAGAGGATGACAGGCTATATATTTACATTTATTTTGTTTTTCTGTAGACTCTGGACTGTAGAAAAGAAAGCATGTCATCTAAAACCAGTAAATAAATGTAAAAACACTTATTTTTGATTGTCTGGTGAGGTTTGGGCTCATAAAAGTCTGTCTGACAGGACACAATGTATTGCATTAGAAAATATATTTTGTGGAGACCCTTCAATGTAATACGGATTTATTTTAACACAATTTTAGCTCATTTATTGTTTTATTTTTGTTTGTCTTTCTGTGCAAAAGGCCCAATCCTGGATTATGGGCTACCTGGCAAATGAGTTCTGTTATCTGTCTCTTCCTGTCAGGATTTTCTACAATGTTTTATTACTACTAAATCCTATTACTCATGTAGGCAGCCAAGGAAGAAAACCAAACCTGTTTTTTAGACTTATTTAAGACCAATATAACTGAAACTAATGGATAAAAATGTGTACTACATTAGTGAGTTGCTGAGAAATAGCGCTAGACGTTGCTCGTTCTATCTGTCCTAGCTGTATTTCATGAATCCATCTCAACTGGTTGACTCAGGTAGGAAGAATGATGTTTACATTTGCAGGTGCCAATTATAGTCAAATAGAGACAAATCAATACATTTTATCAAACTGTTATGTGAAAGAAGCTTTGAAATATTTCTGCAGACTTTTTTATACACTTTGTTATAGGATTGATAAAGATGAGACAATCTTTTGTAGCTTATCTTTGAAGTTTTTTCTGTGATGATGCAACAAAACTAAATGTGGATACCATGTGAAAGTTTTCGGGCATATAAAACTGACAGCTATTTAAGCAAAGTGAGGCTGTGAGCTATTCACACTACACAGTTCTGTAGTTCACAAAGTGAACTATATGCTTCCCAAAGGTGGTTCAGAGCACCTGATTTGCTAACACTGGATTGCTCCCTAGATAATTCATGAAAAGGGACTTTAAACCCCATTGGGTACACGTACTTTTAAGAAAAGATTCTAAAGGCATCAATCCTTCAAAAGCCAGAAGAAGGGAAAATAGAAAATATAGAGGCTGTTGGCAAAAATAGACAAACCAAAACAGTGGCTTAAAAGTATACCAAAAAAAAAAGATGCAAAGTGATTGTGACTTGGATGGAAATTGAGAAAATCCCACTTTCAGGCTATGACAAAAAAAAATTTATGTCGGCCTGTTACAGATATTTTTGGGCTTCCAAGATTTTGATGATAATTCTCTGAGAGTAGACTAGTCATTGGTACAGACTTAGAACTGGGGTTTACTGGGTTATAAGTACATTTTTTGTCAAAATCAGGGAGGTGCCATATTAGAGCTGCTGTTACTCTAGTCAAAGACCTACTTGTTTGAGGAAAAACCCATAGGATGATTCTTTGGGTATAGACCTGCTTTGGAAAAGTAAAGTGGCAAAAAGTAGATAGAGGCAGCCTTAAGACTGAGTCTTTAAAGTTTTATTTGGTGGTTCAAATGCAAGTTCATCTGTGATGATTTATGCTTCAGTCTGCGGTCAGACGTTTTCTCAGGTCACGCACTGAAAGACAAACAGTACCATAGTGTAACCTGGGGTCTGGGAAGCAGTTGAGCATAAGGGCCACAATGACAAGTTTTCTTTTCCTTGCTACTTGTTCTCCCTTGACATACCTGTCAAATTACGAAAGAAACTAAGGCTTCCATTATTTTGCCTAGCCATTAAATGTAAGTTATGATTCAGCAATTTTAGGTCACTGATTGCTGTTCTCACAGTCTTGTTATTTACCAATGCACTCAGAAAACCATTCCTTAATTGTGTCAGCAAATATTTGTACTAATTTTGATTTTTCCAGATTAAAATATTTCTGGAGTTTTTTAATGTTTGGGGGTTTTTTGTTTTTTGGGTTTTTTTAACTTAAGAACCTGAATTCCATACTGCTTTTCCATGGACAATACAGATCTGTATTTGAAGGTCAGTTTTCTGGGAAATTATTTAAATGTTTAGGCACATTTCTTCAATAGCACATTCATCCACAAGCAGCATCTTCGGTTTCAGAATAATAACAGCTGGTGGAAGATGCAAGGCAACTATGTGGAGCAACCTGTTGTCTTTTGCTAAGTATCATGCATCTGGCATGACAACCCTGACAATAAAATGCCAAGTTGGTTGCTAAATCCTAGAGACAAGATATGTCACCTGAAATTCATCTGTTCTACTATTACTGCTTGCCAGCTGAGATTTTCACTGACAGAAAAAGGAAAACAACAAAAACCACCCAAATCAATTCTTCACACTAAAGTAGCAAGGTTCATAAATGTTCTGTTCAGTCAACCCCAACCCACTTTCTTTCTCACATTTTGGTCTTCAAATTAGAAGGGAGACAAACAAAGAAGATTACAGCATTGATTAAAACATCTGCACACTGAAACACAGTTATAGCAGGATGAATAATTTAAAAATCAGACCTTAGAAGTTTCTTGTGTGCCAGGGAGACAACGCATTCTTCCATGGATGAGTTACCTTTTACAGAGTCCTGCTGGGAACAAGAACAAAGGGATAATGAATAAAAGAAGCAGAAGTCACACAAAGAATAATCCAGATTAATGTAAAATTAGAAAAAAATTATATCAATATCAAAGAAATAAGGAACTTAGAACATATATTGAGGTAGAAAGGTGTGAAGCAAAACAAAAGTTACTTTCAGGGGAGCATCATGACCTTGCCTCGATTAGGAGTTGAGTAACTGACTGTAATGAGTGATGGGCAAGGTGAACAAGAACTGAGTGCGATGAGCCTTGGTACAAGCAGTGGATCAACAACTGACAGGAGAATGATACCTGAAACTGCTGGAAAGGTGTGGCGTGATAGGAATGTGGGCTGATTCGATTGGTGGCACATGCCAACATCTGGTTGCAAAATGCCACTGTAATAAGGACTGGGGGGAAATGTTAGAGAGACATCCAACACCGCATAAAAGCGAAGGACTGAGGTGGAACTGAGCCACCGCTGAGAGCCCAAGAGAGAGGTCATGTCAGGGACAGATTTACACTCAACAGCACACACACACATGCACACACTGCAGACCCCTAGAGATCAAACATGGATGCTAGGAACCTATTATGTCATCTATCCATTTAAAGTGTTTCTCATGGTGTACTAAGCACGGCCTTCCCCCCTTCCCCCTTATAGCTTATTTAAAGCCCGGTGCTTTGGTAACACTACTGCATTAACTTAGAGTGAGACCCCCACAAAATTCTTATTGTAAAACCTCTTGTAATTCATGTGGTGTTTCTTAGTCAGGGAGACTGCTCTGGAGATCAAATCTTTTTGTGCTCTGATAGACTAGGCAGTAATAACAGAAACCTGGCATATCGCCCCAGCAATAAAATTCTTCCTCTTAGCAAAGACCAGCCATTTTGGTATGAAACAAAAGTTAGCTCATCCTATAGTTATGTTAATGTTGGGTTTGGTACTGAAAGTGGCAGCACACCGTTACAGGTAATGCGTATTTTTGTGTGCAATGCAGGCAGCTGGGGCAATTCACCTCCAGAATAAAACATACACATTTAAATTTCCACATGTGTCTATGTTTAGGTGTACACATACAGCCAGCTTTCTATGCTGCTACCTTAGTCAATGAAAACCACCCCGTACAGTCACTGCAGCTTGAAAAGCAATTCAACCCTCCCTAGAGACTTGGAGCTTAACTAAAGTGTGTGTTTCAGGCTCTGTTGCCTAAACATTGGTATCAATGCTATTTCAAATACCCTAGAGTACCCAAAACTTTTACAACAGACTAGCAGGTATGACACAGTATCTATGGGAGATCTATGGCAGAGCTGGTAGCAGTCTGAGTCTGCAGCCCCTAAAACAGTGGGGTACTGAATCATATCCCTAAGTACAGTCAGCTATATGTCTAAGCTGGCTCACTAACTAATTGTATTGGCTAGGTCTTTATCAAATATTATGGGATCTTAGGAAGGGCATACGTTAATGTTTTAGTTTATGTGGAGTGCACTTCTGAAATATCTTTTGATTGCCTGATTTACTATGCTTTGATTCATACAATGGAGTGGTCTCAGAGTACACAATAGATTTATTTTGGATGAAACTAAACCAGAAGATGTGCTCCAGAACGTAATGGTCTCCAAATGCAAATGGGTTTACCCACAGGACTAGACCATAACTAGTTTAAAGTTAAAAAAAAAATAAAATCATGAAATGCATACAGTATGGCTGTCAGGCCCTCAGAATCAAATTATTGATCTTCAAATCCTCTCCTGTCAGTCCACATGTCTTGCAAACCTAGACTGAGCCCTAGGTACCTTATTAGGTACAAGTATATTTGCTTGTTGACATCTAAATTCAGATCCTAGCCTTGTGTATTAGTATCAAGTATACACTAACTACTGGATTAAGAACCCTTCGATTTGCAAAGGCAGTGGGGACATCTTAGGGATAACAATTTTATAGTATCTGATTTGTGCAAAATTTTATACAACAGCTTTAAGAGTTATAGACTCTGTATGTTATAATCAATACTCTGACCTATATTGGTCCCCATAAAAAACTTGCTTTTTTCTCAGCTTAGTAATAAGGCTGCACTTTTTTAAAAAAGTTAATTACCAGTGTACATATACCATCTGTTACACGACACCCTTGTTTAACTCTGATTTGAAGCTGTATCAGAGAGGCAAACTGCATTCTTGATTAGTATTGATTGTTGGTGTAGTGCTGACCCAAACAGATTGTAACAGGGGAATTCAGGCTGGGGTGGCTGCAAGAACAGAACCACACTCCTCAGTAACATAAAATACAAGATTCGTTTAGTGGGATGGGTATAGCAACTGTACAGCAATTCTTATTCTACAACACGCACACACACATTGATACAAATACGTTCACACCGAGCGAGGCCCCAGCTCCTCTGGTGTGGCTGTAGCCAGCACCATAGACCTGGCAGGGGGAACAGGACAGTCACTCGTGGCTGGTCTCAGTCCTGGCTGGCAGTCTGGCCTTTACATGCGGTACTTGTATTTCAGGCTCCACCCTCTCCGCAGCACTGGGTGTTTGCAGATGTGTTCCCCCAAGGGACTACTAGTGTTCACTAGTCATTGCTTTTTAACTTGGATGGTTAGCACAGTGACTTTGCTGGTCAAGTCATCCTAGGTAAATCTCTACAATTTTCTCCCCATGTAAGCCAATTAGCAGTCATTACCTGGGTTACTATCATTTTCTGGCCTCCACCCCAAATGTGCTACAAGAATGTAAAGTTATTAACAGTTCATCTGTGATTCTCTGTTTCTTTACAGAGCATATGGCTAGACCATTACAGCAGGGTAGAGATAGGTCAGATCTCCTCATGACTGCTTTCCAGTAGACCTTCCCCATGGCAGTTATCTGTTCCTTGTTTTCTCAGTGCTTAGCAAATCATCTCATCAGTTAGAGCTGGGCAGATGTAGTGCAGGTCTCATTTATTTCAGGTAGGTTTCACTCTGTGACTTTAGGTACAGGATTTTAGTCATTTTTTTCTGTATTTATCAAAGTAAGAACTTTAACGACATGACCAAAACCTTATTCCCTTTTGTAAAGAAGCATATTTCAGTGTTTTGCCACTAATCCAAGGATGAATTCAGACTGCCTCATCAAGATGTTGTAACATCTCAAAAGTAAGTAATTTGAATGATTCACAACATTTGAGAAAAGAGGCATGGAAAATTAAGCCATTCTGTTGGAGAGCAGGAACAACAAATCCAAACTTTCTCAGTTTATGAAGATTAGAATGTGAATCTTTCCCAGCATAGACAAAAGTATTAACCATTCAATTTTATAAAAGGTCCTACTTGAATTCTTTTCCTGCATCACTGTATTTTTGTGAAGTTGTCCATATCTCTGCATATTTTGTACTCTCCGCATATTCTGCATATTCAGTGCTCTCCGACTGCATAGGTGTGGTCCAATTTTAATTTCCTCCAAAGGCAAGGGGACCAGGAGAGTTCTCTGAAATGGTCATTGCGGACACACATCATCTTCAGGAATGGCAGTGCCAGCTAAAAATACTGTCTGTGTTGCTTATTACTGCTCATTAATGGTGTCTTTAACCCTATGTGCCCCATAGGATTGTTATCAGCTACTGGAAGTAACTGCCAGTAGCAGAAAGGATTGAGTAAAACTGCCCTAATCCAAGTCAGATACAGCCAACTGTGTTAGTTCAAAATAGCTTCACTGACAGTTTAAGCCAATCTGACTGACTTTGCTTAGAACGGGCTAAAGAAAACCTGTGTTAAATGTCTGTATGGAGACCTGCAGCGCTGTTACCCTCCAGTAACAGGTGGTAACAAAAAGCTGTTGTATTCTACTGTATGTCTCCTCTTGGCTTTAGCTGCCCACACCCATGGTATTGGGAATAATTTTGATCTTCTGCCTTTGACTGACAAGGTACACAAAAGATTTATTATTGGCCTTAAATTCAATAGCTGGTAAAGGAATTTACTACAGACAAAACACAATTCATTTAACTATATAATTAACAAAAATACCAAGTTGATATGAAAAGGGAATAGATAGTAGAAAAGGGAATTAATGTACAAATTACAGTCTCACCACGCATTAATTTTACAAATTAGTATTTCAAATCACTTCTATCAACATTTAAATTTTCTGAGTAGTAAAAAATTTGGTCTTGGTCTTGATATGATACATTTTTAAAACTAGAAGCTTCCCAATTTGTTCACCATAAACTTAGAGGCTATTCGATACAATGAATGCAACTATTTTACAGCTATATTTTAACTGTAAAGAAAAGAACATAAAAAACTGGAAATTGAGGAAGGAGAGGAGAGGAGAGAGGAAAGGAGAAAGGAAAGGAAAGAAAAGGGAGGGGGAGGGAAGGGAAGAGGAAGGGAAGGGAAGGGAAGGGAAGGGAAGGGAAG
>WAAD01021917.1:68749-88741 GCA_013389945.1 Fregata magnificens | reverse complement strand
AAAGGAAAGGAAAGGAAAGGAAAGGAAAGGAAAGGAAAGGAAAGGAAAGGAAAGGAAAGGAAAGGAAAGGAAAGGAAAGGAAAAAGGAAAGGAAAGGAAAGGAAAGGAAAGGAAAGGAAAGGAAAGGAAAGGAAAGGAAAGGAAAGGAAAGGAAAGGAAAGGAAAGGAAAGGAAAAAGGAGGAGAGGGGAGAGGAGAGGAGAGGAGAGGAGAAAAGGAAAACAAGGAAAACTTTCAGATCATTAAATGTATTTTAACTATTAATAGATTATTCTTGAATTTTGACATATTTCTTTCAATTAAATCTCTTCATGGAGCATTTCTCTGTCATGTTATCCTTTTGAGTTTATGTGTGTAAATACATACACAGTATATGTGTGCATGTGTATATATATATGTATATAGAGGCATATCCATATATTTTTAGATATAGCTACATATGATTTTGTAATAAAATTTTCTAACCATCAGTGTGAACTCCTTTCTGAATATTGACATAAGGTACTCACTGTATAACAGAGTTGAACATATGATAAAAATAGAAGTAAAATGAAATAGTAGCATATTTTGACTGTTCATCAGCAGTCAAGTCACCTCTATTGCTAGTCATAGCCATGAGTGAATTAAATAGTCTGTCAGTGAACACCCAGAAAAGTATCCACGAGGTAAGAGGAAATAAATGGAAATACTTTCTATACCCAGGGTATGTGGCAGTTTACTATTGGAGATAGAACTATATGGCTTAATTGAATAGTTAAACACTAAATTCTTTGCCTGTTACTTCTAAACAGCTCAATATATTTTAGCACTGCAAAATAACTAAATTAGGCTTAACCCTTGCTCAGAAGAGGATATAGTCTTGGATGATGATGGTCTTCCCTTGGGATTCTTCAGTACTAGTAGAATAAAATGTCTGAGCAAGTCAGAATACATTATTAGCTGATCAGAACAGAGTCTGTGTAATGAAGGTAAAACAAAATGCATTATGATATATAAAATTTTGAAAATGCAGTATACACTATTTTTGCTTTTTGAAGTGGAAGAGAAATGTTTAAGTGTACATTATGCTACAAGTGATAAAGAAAACCAGGCAGAAGGAGAAGGAAATTTGTAACACAGATAGTTGCCTGTAACTGTGAGTCTTGAAAAGGTTCTTGAAACAGTGATCCTTCCTGCTGCTGAATGCAGAATGATGGACCCAATGGATGATATTTGAAAAAATGAGGCTACATATACGCAATCAGTTTAAACAGAAGTTGACGGGCTTAATGAATAAATTTCTCGGAGCAGTTTTATGGTGTGTTTTGCCAGAAATCTAAATAGTTAAGGGTAGCAATCCGTCTGAATTTAGAATATATTAGTCTGCAGGGCTATGGCAAGGGTTGCATAGAAAGGAGAACAGTGGAATGCTAATGTTATTAGGGATTATGATCCATGCTGAAATTCATTTTTAATATCTATTGCAACATAGAACCAGATATACTTGACTTCTAGTAGGATTATCATTTCTTTAATATCTTTAAACAGGTCAAAGTATTAATAAGGAATGCCGAACTGACTTTCTTCCTCGTGCATCAGTATTTCATGCTTGGATCATGATTCTAGCTTTTTGGTTCTTTTTATGTGTATGTTCACTATTTTTTTAGGTCCAAATAATATTTTTTTCCTCGCCCAGCCTTCCCTTTTAACACAAGCTACCTGGAAACAGCTTCCTTGCCAAAGAACTACTTGTAACTGTGAAATTCTTATTATTTTGCCAGTATCACTTATTAACAAAATGAAATGTGATGCTGGAAAAATAAAAAATATTAGGTGAATTACTATGTGAAACCATACCTTCTTTTTCTTTTTTGAAGCCTTAGATATATATTTATGTTATAAAACCACTCTCATTACTATTCTCTGGCTTGTCATACAATCAGAGCTCTTGCATAGTATAACACTGCAATAATAATTTCTGATAACTACAAGGTACATGTTTTAATCTTCCATCTAAAAAAGAAGACTACAGAGTATTTATGTTTTATACCAGGCACTGCTAGTAGAAAACTTGAGAGCCACATCAAGAATTCTGTTTTCTCAGAACAAGCACCTGCTGGATTATGAGATTATATGTAATACTGTGGCAATTTGCCAGCACTTTTATTTATATAGATGTGCACACTGTGCCTTCTAGCAAATCTCTAAGCACACTTGAAATCAATGGCCTAAAACCAAAAGGACTTCCTCAGCCCTAATCAGATTTTGAAACATCTGCAGCTTTATAATTGACAACTGCTAGGTTTAACACAACTGCCTATAGAAAATGGTTTTTTTAATAAAACCACAGCAGTGTCTCTTCTTTGTGTATGCCAAGGTCCTTGAGACTGATATCTTTGCTGATTTACATCTCAGCCGCATTCTACATGGCCACCTTAGAAAACTGCTGCCTTGTTTTCTGCAACTTCTTCATTCAGAAGCAAATGCACATCCAGCATTCAATTTACATCGAAGCATCTGGTCACAGCAACAATACATGTGTTTAAACATGCACATGCACTTTCGAAGTTGCAAACATCTGCATGCACAAATCAAGTGCCTGCCCTGGAAATGGGTTTAATGAATTTACAAGATCCAATGTCTGGATATGTCCAAGTACTAAAATTTTTGAGGTGCTTTCTTAGCCTTTTCTGGAGTATATGCCTAAAACGTAAACTTGTATTTCATTCAAAAGTCAACACTAGGAAGAGAAAATAAGCTCTTTCAAACGCACTTCTTTTGACACATAATGCTAAAATTGTAACAGACATCTGTAAATGTTAGCATTTGTAATGGCAAATCAGTCTTCTTATATAGAGGCAGTGGAAATATGCACACAGGTGTTTATACGGATGTAAGTGTATATATGTATTTCAAAATGAAAAAGAGTTAATATGTACAAAAATATATAGTTTCTGCATATGCCTTTTTTTTAAAAAAATGTGATTACTCTTGAAAGATTGCATCATGTTCCTGTTTTAGAATGTTTACCTGAAGAAGCTTGTATACCTGCAGGAGCTTATTGCAGCACAAAAACCTATGTGTGTGTAGGCGTGCATATTTATAAGATTTTTTTATATGCTCAAAAAGAGAAAAAGAACATTGAGAAGTATGAAACTTCCACTTTTTTCTTTTTTTTTCTTCATTTCAGGTCCTTCAGTTTCTATCTTTAACAGAACAGCATTGATTACTAACTGTAGAATTCTGTTGTAGCAAGAAAAGGATTTTTTCCCCATATTATATGTACTTTAATTTTTGTTGACTGTTGTTCTAGATACAGTAATACAGAACTATACCTGTATTTAGAAAAATGAATTTTGTGTCTTCCTTAACTGAGACATTGCAGGGCATGGAAGAGCCAAAGATGTAAAACAGTGATTGCAGAGATATTTGATAAGCCAAACCCCCAATTTCTGTTTATTCCTTGATCCAAAAACTTAGTTTTTATACTCTATATTTAAACCTGTGTAAGACCTAAGCTAGTTTCAACACTATTCTTGATGAACAGGTATACAAATACAAGCAGGAGCTAGGGCAATTACAGGTACTTCTTGAGGAATAGGAGAGTGCAAACTTTCTCACAGGTCAACCACATAAGACTGAAGATACATAGAAAACTTGAAGTGTGATGAATAGCGCCTAAACAAAAGGGGAGGCACTGTGTGCACGCAGGATACCCATTGAACAATTCTCTACAAGATACATGAACTGTCCTGTGTTCAAAAGGGCATGCCTCCCAAGGAAACTTTTGTTGCTGCTGTTTTCTACTATTGACATAGATGGATCATTTCCTGCTGCAACGGAAAGCAGGCTTTAAATATTAACTGGGGTTCATAAGCCTCTATGCAACTTTTATAAAACGTTACTGCACAGCACTAGTCAAAAATGCCATCTGTGGAATCTTTTTTAAGACAGGCAGCCTGAAAAAACAAAAGATGGTTTACATTTTTCCTGTTAATTAGCATAAGAATAGTAGTTGTAAACATCTAAAATGATTACACAGCTTAATAAACATACTACAGCTCTGAATTAATTGAGTGTTAATTGTGTTATTATATACATACATGTAAAAACAAAAGGAAAGTTTGAAAAAAAGCAGGAGTATTTATACAACTGCATCTCCTCTTCTCATGTTGATTAATCATTTGCATTGCTGCTGAATGTGCTGTAAGGCACTAATATGAAATATAGTAGTAAGCATCATAACCAACATCAGGATTAATGAGTTACAGATTATTATTTCTGATTGTTCTGTATTTATGTCAGATAGAATTAGCAAGTCACTATAGAGTCATTGAAAAAAATTAAGCTAGAGGATATTACATTATGTAGAATAACATCCTAAATTTAGATCGCTCTAATTTCACAAGTTGTTTATATTACTTTTGAAATGGCTACCATATGGAATGTTTCAGGAATTTTTACTGGGATAAAACCTCAGCCCTTCCTCACTGATGCTTTGGATGACCTTGAGTATCTCACTTCTCTTTGACTGCATTCCCAGCCCTCTGGCTTCATCTATTTATATTGCTAACACTTTCTCTTATCACATGTACAGACTCGCAGATCTTGATCTGGCTATTTTGATGTTACATTCATACGAATAAGAATAACAATGACAACAATAAATGTATCAGTGATGCAATTCTGAGTCTATAGGAAAAAAGTAACACTTCAGTAGCAGTTTCTTTGCCAGAGAGAAATCAGCTGGAAAAAAATTGTTTGTTAAGTCCCTTAAATATATGTATCCTTTTCAGAATTGAACAGGGTCAAGGAGACTTAATGTGCATAAAGCTGAACTAGTATTTTGTATGGCTTGGCAGATTGTAGCTGAAATTATTCTCTCCTGTGAAAGTCACTGTAACTGAGTTCTAGGATCCCTGCAGTATTTCATTTCTCTTTGAGAGTTGCAGGGCAACAGCAGGAAAGTAGTTTGAGTCACTCATCTTCTTTTTAAGACTTTAGTTCACATTCAGCCAAAGAAGTTAAATTAATGGGTTTTTTGTTGTCAGTAAGAGGCACAAAGAGAAATATATTACTTATAACTTCTATCTAGTGAGCAGTTATTGACTTCAAAAGAATGAGCAGGTCAGGCTTAGAAAGCCACTTAGTTTGGTTGTGCAAGGTCCCAGCATCCTAAATTGGCTGGAGTGAGAGAACAGTGGCGTAAGGGAAGCATAAAAATTGTAGGGGTTGGAGCAATTTGGTCCTCTCTGTATGTGCTCGGCACAATGTCAGAGTCAGTAAGATCAACAAAATGTCACAGAGTGTCTTTGGCCTCTTTTACACTGCTGCAAAATGTATTTAAAAACTCTAGAGGGACTGCGGAGACTGAAGTTTTGTGTGAGGTTTACATAGCAAAAAAAGATTTAAGGGTAGAGCTGGACACTCATGATTTTTAGTGATTTGGCTCACTGACAAAATCCACGAGGAGAAAAGTAGGGGCCAATGTTGTCTTCTAGAAAACCTCTCCCAAAAGGGTTCACCTCTGTGTGAATCCCAGTTTCTCTAGTTAAATAAAGGTGACAGTGGAACCTCTAGAGTCTGACCTTTACTTGGCCAAATTTAAAGTCAAAAGTCTGTTAGGTCCTAGAAAAAAGAGAAAGTTCTCCAGAGCATGCCAGAGGGTTTTATAATACATCGTTAAGTGGTGTCGTATTTTTTTGTTTGCTGTTGTTTGGATTTGACAACTATAGCGCACAGTAAAGACCACATTCAGTGTCACAATTGCTTCCCCCTTTGCATTCAGTAACAACCAGGTGAGTGACAAGATGTGAGGAGTGAGAAGTGGGGAGACAAGAAGCCAGCAGAGCTGGATGCGAGCAGAGGGGACACATCTGCAAGATGCCCTATCCCCTCCCGCATGGCAGGGAGCTGCCCTGGTGGTCATGCCATAAGTAGGCTGGCCAGACTGCCTGTCAGAAAATGTCATCCTCACGTCCCCCGCAGATGTCTCCATGAGGGCAGTGACCTAGCTCAGCCTCAGTACAGGGTGAGGGAAAAGCAGGATGCTCCTGGTCGCT
This sequence comes from Fregata magnificens, assembly GCA_013389945.1. NCBI lineage: Eukaryota > Metazoa > Chordata > Aves > Suliformes > Fregatidae > Fregata > Fregata magnificens. The sequence goes on along the minus strand of WAAD01021917.1, from coordinate 82,701 downwards.
GCCTGGGATGGCCTGAGATGCCCTCTGGGGATGCGTCCGAGCGTGGCCTCGCAACACCCACGCCCCGTCTCCAGTGCCGTCGTGAGAAGGCGTTAGTTCCTTCATCAGCCTATTCTCGTGTGAACAGGTGGCATGAAGTGTCTAGGTGGTGCATCCAGGTGTAGGAGAAAGGCAGATGGTGAATTTTTTTTCAGCAAGTTTTTGTTGGGGTTTTCCCTTGTTGCAGGTTTTTTGGGGGCGGTCCATTCTTTGGCAGTTTGTGGATACTTTATTTATTTGGACAGGGTTTGTTGTAGAGAGCTTTTCCTTTTGCATTCTCCCTCCCAACAACTGTTGGTGGGGGTTATTTATATTTATTTTAATTTTTTACTGTTTTTTGTGCCTTTTGTTTTCAGAGGTGGGTTTGGGGGTCAAGTTTCTTTTTTTGTTTGTTTTCTGTTTCTTTCAGCAGCTTTTCCTCACCCTGGCAGCTGCTGGCACAGGTTGTTTATTTCTTGTTCTGGTTTAGTTTTGCCCTGGATCCAGACCGCGGCTTTCAGTGCCTTCCAGCAGCTTTCAGGGGCTTCTGCAGCTAATGGCTTCTGCAAGCCGCTCCCTGATTGGTGGGATCCTGCTTGTTATCTGTTTCCTGATAGGCCGCTTGGTGACGCGAGGGGGCTTCCTTTTTTTTTAATCGCCCATCTTCCCCCTTCACTCCCCCGCAACCAGATTTTATAGTATGGAAGACGCAGGTCAAATTTTCTACTCGTAGAATAAGATAATCTTCATTACAAGGCCATGACATGTTTAAAGTACATTTTCCTGAGTGTCAGCACTAGGTTATCTTCATGTTTACTTTTCTCCCTCCTCTGAACTCGTGGCACATCTGAGGAGTGGCTCGCTTTCATGAGCTGCCCTGTTGTGAAGCACTGCAGGCGAGGGACATGGCCACCTCACATGATCAAGATCTGGAGAAGTTATGAAATAAATCAAAGCAGTGGCTTAAAAAGTGTTAGGTAACTTTTTTAATGAATATTTATGATAGCTCTCTGAATGCCAGGAAAGAATGAATAAAAGTAGAGGAAATCGGTTAAATCAAGCCTTCAGGTGTAAATGCTGATTGTTGTTCCCGAGTACTTAATCATGAGATCGTAACTTTCAATATCTCTTTCCGTCGGGAAGGTCTTATGTAGCTTAATGGGCAAGCTATTTACCTCATCAGATAAAGTTAGGCATAGCCCTGCATTTCCTATTGTGGTTTGAGCTGTGGAGTGCAATCAAAATGACTGAAGGCGTGACAACTGTCCTGTGGCGCGATGGGTAGGATTCAGTTGTCTGGACTGGGTTGCAATTAGTGTTATCATGTGCAAAGGGAAACACAAAATATACGGTGGAACCATGAACTATTTTTATCAGCCCAGTGCTCCAGTGTACCTAATTAATATAGAAAAACACATTAGCGAATGCAGTTAAAGTTGTTACTTTTTTTTTTTTTTAATACCTGCCCTATTTTTGGTGTTATGCTCACACTGCCAATGTCCCTCCATGTCCTAAAGGCTGATGTTTCAAGTCTTCCTTATGCAGAATGTGGGGTAGGCTGTGATAAGCCACTAGCATTCTGATGTCTTCTCTATGAGGGGCATGATGCTGATGGTGGGGGCTTCTTCCTCCTCGGTTTTTGGGTCCACGTGGATTTCTTTCATGTGTTTCTGTATCACAGCATGCTTCCTTCTCCCAGGCTGACAGCTGCAGACCCCTACCCACAAAGGGCTATGGTTTGTCTGGCAGTGACTTGGGGGCTGTGTGTGACACCCTCCCCAGAGGGGCCATCCCCAGAACTGAAGCTGGAGCGGGCAAGGCAGCAGTCGTTGAGCTTGGCATAGATCCTACAACAAAGTAAATCCAGTTCAGGCCAAAACAAGCTCAGACAAATCCTGAGACCCTGCAGTGTCAGGTCCATATAGAGCCCGTGTCCTTCTACTGTTAATGACACAAATCACATTTACTGGAGTACAATAGCTGTTAAGTGCAATTGTAATTTCCCTTCTGAATCTGAGACACAGACAAGCAAGTAAATATGATATGGGACCTCTGGGAAAGCTAAGCACTTCTGGAAAAGTAGCAGGAAGCCTGGTGGAATACATTAGATATTGCCTAAATTGCCACTTGATATCTCTATGTAGGCAACTGAATCCCACCCGTAACCCTATATCTAGTAACCAAAGGCTAGGAAACAAAAATAAGCGGAAGGCACTATGCGCTGCAAATGGCAAGAACAAAGCCCTTAGTCAGAGAGTACAAAGGAAGTTCTAAACAGAGCTTAACAAGTAGAGTGCACAAAATTGAGTAGATAATGGAGATGTTCAAGGATGGAGATGCAATTTTAGGCAGATAAGGATTTGAACAAAACCTTCAACTTATTCCTAAAAGGTGGGAAAGTAGTTGCATTGTAATAGAAGTGTTTTGAAAGGACAGGAGAGGATTAATGTCAAAGGTCCTGATAAGTGATGGGTTAAGATGGTTAATATATTATTTCCACTGCTAAATTTTACAAATACAGTTTATGACTGAGCACTACCTAACACCATCTTTATGCTAATACTCATCCTATCCATTTTGGGAGTGGGGGAGTGGGAAGGGGGAGAAGAATCCACTTCTTAGCTTAAATCAGGAACTGGAGATGATTTGTTGGCAGCAGCACTGGTAGCTTAGCACAGATAGTCATCAGTATTTGTAAGATACTAGACAATGTAACGAAAGCATAAGCTTTTTCTTCTCATATGCAATAGGTATGCTTGCCCTGAAGGGACATATTCGGTGCTAAGGAAAAAGAAAGATGTGAAGTCATGGGACAAATAAGTTATTTTGCATTCAGCCTCACTTAGAAATTACGAGTACCAATTTCTGTAAATGTTCGTGTTTATCCTTAATATCTATCTTAGTTTTCTGCTTTTACCAATTGCTATAGTGTCTCTGCATGTTTATGGAAGGTATGTATTAGTAACAAAGTCTAGAGATTTTTTGTCAGTATACAGGCTCTTGCAATTACACAGTATAATAAGAAAATCAACTAATGTTCTAGTTAATATGAGGAGCTCTTATTTAAAAATCGGTTTTTGTTTCACCCCCATCAACACCTATAAAATCTTTCCAAGAAGTTGGCATGTCCTACTGTTCTACATCATTCTTCCACAATCCTCTTGAATAAAGCAATAAATACATGTTAAAAATAGCACAGTAAGTACTATGTTTGCACTTAAATGGTTCTTCACAACTTCTTTTTCCACTATTTTCTTTTATTGTGTCAAAATTGTTTTCAGCTCTCCAAGAATTATTATAGCTTTGTCAAGCCTTTCAGAGAGGTGCTCTGACTTCTTCTGCGGGAATGCTGGTTTTAAGTGTTTTAACTACATTGTTGGCAGTCAAATATGTCCCTTGATAAATAAACTGACTTGACAGTGTTCTTCTCTACTACTATTAAATGGAGCTATATGCTCTCCTAAAATGTCTGCTGCACAGAATTGCTGTGGATGCTAGTAATCTGGACAGATTGCAATATTGTCTGATCACGCTTCTGGGGAATCTAAGGTAACAGTTTTGATTCTAAATTAGTTGTTCCTAGCTATTAGAGGCATTTTTTATATATCACAGTTTCTCCTTGCTGTGGTAGTTCACCAGCCTCCGCCCCTGACCACCACCATGGGAGAACTTTTAGTATATCTCTATTCAGCCAAAGAAACAGTAGCAGTGACTAGTCATGAACAAGTAGCATTTTTTCCCAGTGACACTATTGCTCCACTTTCATAAGTCAATCTGGGTTCGGAATGGATTGGTTTTGTCAGAGTGTTTCCAAATTTAATAGTGCTTAATACTAGAAGTGCCCAGCAGAGCCTGGAGGTGGAGAGTGCACTAGAGGTATGAGAAAAAGCTGGGGAAAAAAGGTTCAACTAAATTTTAAGTCTGTTTGCCTTTCCCAGTATGTCGCATTAAAATTTTGGTGTCTGGACTGCACAAAAGACATGCTTTATATGCAAAGCCAGTAATTTACTGTAGGTCTAATTGGAATCTTAATAGTCTTGCCAAAGAAGTATTATTAGTCCAGTTACAAAAGTACTAAGACTTACCATGCAAGTTGTCCGATTATTGCAGTTCAATCACAGTGATAATAGTTTAATAGTTAAAACTGAGAAACAAACTTTCCTCTTTCAACGGTTTCATTCAGGGGGAAAGGGTTATGGCGAGTTTTCATCCTGAATCCTTTGCCAAGGGAATGTGGTGGGGGCTTCTTCCTTCTCACACTTGAGGGGCTCATACTAGAGGATACTTTTAAGCATTTTCTAACACATTCTACACCTTGCTTCTTTTGCATTGCTGTGTTACATCTGCATTTGTTATATAAGTTGTGTTTTATTTATGTTGGAAGCTTGTCTTTTGTTGCTCCTAAAGCCAGTTTCACCCCGCTCCAAATGTATCATCTCTTCAGTGATCAGTAGTTAGTGATGATTTGTTTATAGCCTTGATCTGTCATCCTGTGTTTATATTTTTCAAAGCCTCTACTGTTACCCAGTGTCTATATTCCAGAATACCACATAATTTATTCTGTGCACAATAAACTGTGTCACTAGAATAGTGCTTGTTATCACTATCTGTTACTCGGAGAGCTGTATCAGAATTATTATAACAAGAGACATAGCACCACACAATTGTACAAAGATAAGCAAAACTCAAACAAATTAGCTAACAGTCTGCTAGAGCTAAAAAAGCTAAACAAAGCTCCAGGCAAGCGTAAGACAAGTCCAGACAAATCATGTCTGATAAGCCCCAGTCCAGTGGCCTAGCAATGTTAGAACAAACCCTGTGGTTTCTCCTTCAGCAATACCATATCTACTGAGCTAGAGGACTACAAAAGTGAGACACGGGGACAAACTGTGTTGATACTATTTGTAAAACTGAGAATATATTCTCAAATGGAACTTATTACAGTTCACTTGGTTTTGAACAATTCAAAGTCAGTATGACTGAGAATCAGCTGAGACAGCCACTGCGAAATGATCCCTGGGAATTCTAACAATAAGCTAAGTGGGGTAGGGAGATTGGTCTTGACAGTAAATAGCAGTTTGCTAATGAGGTACTCACAATTCTGTATTATAACCGTGTTATCAGAGTTGGGAAGTACAGAGGTCTTAAATAGTACTTGCAAAACTAGACTAACTAAAGTAGTACAGAATGTTTTATATCGGAAGGGTTATCTCTTCTGGGTAACATCTCTTCTCTCCTGTTCTCCTTTAGCATTTTGTGACCTCTTCACTTGTTTTGTAAGCTAATATACACAAAGGAGTTTAAGTCAAGCACTTAACGTGAAGGAGCATGAAATATTGGCAGTGATGTCTCACATTAGATCATGTAGTGGTTCACAAAAGAAAAGGAACAGCATGACAAAAAAACCCTAAAAACAAACCAAACAAAAAAAACCCCACCACACGATCGAGCACCTCAGCTGTAATACAAATCAAGTACCAACCTTTGCTGGTGCCGACAAAGATCAGTTACAGGGTGAAGCTGTGAGCAGTCAGTGGAAGTAAGTTAACCTGCAGTCCTATTTACATGAGCAGGGTTCGTAGACAGTGACCAAGAAAGCAACAGCTTAGTCTTCTGGCAAGCTTTTGAGGCAGTGAGAAAGGACACCAACTTCCCAAAGCTCTCTCACTTCGTACTTCAAATTGAGAAGCAGGCATAGTAAGGGAGAGCAGAATCTGGTGGATCTTAAGCAAGCTGAGAGGATTTCTCCACTTGGTCTGTTAGATGTTTACACCTTTACACATCTGGCTGGAAGTGAGGCCACGTGCAAATTCCAAAAATGCCCTCTCTAGCCAACCAGCCACACTGATCAACATAGCAATGCCTTTACAGGCACCCACATAAACACAACAGCAGTCACATACTAATGATCAGCATGGATTGCCTGATCCTGTTCTTCCTCTCTGGCTGATGGTCTTGATTTTCACTAGGGGAACTTCTACACAACCTCTCCATCTTTATTCACAGATAAATCCGTATTCATGGATCCCTCAAATACTAGCATGGACCTAAAGTCTGTGTGAGTCCATCGGCCCCTTACAATAACCCAGTTACAAGCTCAGACCTCAGGTCTTTCCGGATGCTGGTCTTGTCACTGGCTACTCCAGCTTTAAGTTCACTGGCTGTTCCTGTCCACACACACAATAGAGCAAGGGTCACACAGAAAATAGGTGGTAATGGAATTTAGTAAGAGGATAGCACAGACTATGGGGACTGGGTGAAGGGATTGGCCAGAGAAGTGTACTGATGAGAACCTTGTTTACACATGACTACTACTTCCTATTGCTATTCCCATCATATGCACGATAATGTTGTTTCCTTTCTTGCTAGTTAGAAGGTTCTGGTTGAACCTCTTCACTATTGTGGTTGACTGGTTCTTTCAATGTCCCATCAGTTAGTGAGCTGAAAGGTCTTGTGTTTGTTATCATCTCAGTAGTCTATTGCTCCTTAAGGTTTGTGTCATCCTATTTCATTTATTGCTTTTCTTATGTTTTCTCCTTTTTCCTTATGATGAATAGCTGTTAAACAGATATCCTTACAAACCAGGTGTCCTGATATTCCAGATGTCCTTAAGGAAGTGTGTGACTGATCCAAGGGAAAAAAGCAGGTTGGATTTAGCTTTGAGATGTGCTCTGTCTCAGAAATCCTCCTAAGTCTATAGCAACCTCTTTGGTAGCTTAAATAAAACAAAAAAGTCAACTGCAAAGAGTACATTTCTTTTTAGTGAGAATTTTATAATCCAGTATATACTCCTGTAGATTTCTCCCTCAGGATGGCTTTCAGCTTGGAACAATGAGTTCCATGTTCTTTAGGAAACAGAAACCCCCGTCTGCAGTCACTGTCCATAATTTGTGACTTTTCAAAATAAAATACTTCTCATGAGCAATATTTGATTCTGGCTATTTATAAGCAGGAAAGAATTTTAAGTGTAGAGACACTCAGAGTAATGAGGAACTTCAGAGAGCAAACAAGTAAATAAGTTTTTTAGCTAACTGGCTTTATAAATACAAAACCTCACTACAAATACAAAACTCCTAGTAATATAACACTAATAATGAGATCCATCTTGCTTAAATCTGCTTTGCAAAAATTGGGCATCTGTGTAAATAAATTGCATGGCACCCTCAAACTATGAATTGTCCCTTCCTGAAATAAACAGCTGAATCACCTTCTGGAGGTAGCAAGGTAGGATAGATATCTAAAGTGGTACGAATTGCACTGTGGAAGCACCAACCTTCCCCCACTGAAGATGGGGAGATCTTAGATGACTGGGGGTGGGGGACAGTTGTGGCGGAGGTGCACAAACTGGAATTTGGCAGATGGTATAACCCAAACTAAAATTTATTCCAACCAAAAATGCTTTGATACTCCAATGAACATTAATTAATCACAGGTTTAGGATGTCAGGTGGGAACTATTACTACTCAGCTGACCTAAGAATTCTTGAGGGTTTTATCCAAAATGCGCAATCACTTGCCTAAGAAGATGAGGGCTCTCAGCCTCGAGGAGTTACCTTAGGCGGCGTCCCAACCCAAGGGAACAGTCCCCGACTGCAGACCTGCTGCTCCAAGGAGGACCGGCTGAATAGACCCCCCAGCAGGGCTCCATTTATACCCCAGTCAAATCTGACCTGTGGTCATAGATGGTCATGTCTGTTGCCTGTTGGCCGAGGGCTCTGTCTGTCGGCAACAAGGCAGCGAGGGCGCGAAAGTAAGGGCACGAAAAGCAGCAGCGGCTGCTCTGCTTCAACAGTTGGAAAGCCCTGGTCTCTGTAAGGCCAGGTGCACCTGCCACAGCAGTACAAATAAAAATTGCTTTACTTCATTTTCTGTCTTGGCTGGAATAGGCTGAAGACCATTTTGGTTACTTTATCATGATTTGGTGGCTGTTCCAGCACAAAGAGATCACTAAGACATTAAGAAGCGATGCCTTTAAGTGGATCTGTATAAAATCTACTAATTCAAAACTTCCATTTTCATATGTATGGTTCTCAACACAGTCATATAAGGAGCTGAACTGAACCAAGGAAATTGGACAAATAAGCATAAGAAAAAGGTGTCTGATATTAATCTGTTTTGTTGTATCCAGGGTTGTGAATGAGTGTCTGGATAGCACAGAAACATGTCAAGACTGATATTATAAGAGTTTACATCAGCTAGTGACCTGTCTTAACATACTCATTCATTTACAAGAACTATTAGTAAAAAGCTCAGGGAGACTTCTGTTTGAACCGGGATTGACCAGATAATGATAGCTTTTCTGTATGTGAAATTTGAGTGCAAATCTGGATTATTTCAGCAAACAGCTGAATGGTGGCTTTTCATCAGTCCTGCAAGGACACACGCACACACACACATGCCAGTTCCTCCTTTAATTCTGCCCACACTACTGGTGTGTGAAGAAATGCATCTAGTTTCCAATCGAGTAGATTAATAAAATAAAGAAAGGAGCGCGTTAACTCTAATACACTTTCATCAAGGCTTAGCCATTCTGGTTATTTTACTGTATTCATTCTAGCCTGATCTTCCACAGATTAACCTTTCTTATAACACTGTCACACCCCACCAACTGTGATTTAGCAAGTACATAATTTATCACTTAATAAGAATGTCTGTGTTAACCACAGTGGGAGATTTTACTGGCAGTAAAATCTGCTTTTTCTCTTAGGGAAGATAAAGGCTGTATCCAACTGGACTGAGAAAGTTTAAAGTCTCTTCTAATGAGAATGACCTTAGAAAGAACGGAACTTTTTATTGGCAGATGTTTAGTATGTGTTGTGGTGATCCTCAGACATTCTGTGAAAATAAAGACCCTTACTGGACAGATACTTTTATAAATAAAAATGCAGACAATGTCCCAAGTAGTTTTGTGTGTCCTGAATAGTAAAAAAGTAGTTTTATTTAGCCCACATTGTACTTATATTATTATAGTCAGGAATAAAGCTCTAAATATGGGCCTTACTGCCCTACCATTGCATTGTCTTTTTTTTTTTTTTCCCCTCTATAGAGGTGATAATTTCTCTATTTTATTAATTCTTTTTCAAGCACAGAAGAAAGCTGAAAAGTTGCAGTGCTTCCAGCTCCAATCTTGTCTAAACTACCTGAATCTGTTTTGGGCTGTTACATGCAACTTTCCTCCTCTGGGAAGAAGAATGCCTTGCACTAGAGTATGTAGCACAGTATGCTGAGAGCGCTGCTTTTCTAAGAGGACTAAGAGTAAACTGCTTCTGTTTCCCTCGTTCCTTACAAAGTGTTGATGTATCAGTTCATTCTTCCTTACATTTACCCCTGTGAATATAAATCTCAGGCAGTAATATGTAGTAGAGTTGGGGCCAAAAACTAGCAATAAATGTCTAATGTCTTTAAACCAGTCAGAGATTTCTGTAAGCCTATGGTAAATTCTGCTTGTTAGTGAAAATCTGGGGCTGTTAAAAGTGAACATATGGATAAGGTTACAACCTTATGGTTTGTAGCTCCTGTTCCAACATTGGCTGTCCAAGAGAAATGGCACTATTAATTACCCTTCTCAAATTCATTTTACCTTTGCAAAGCTACATTCTACAGAAACTGATGATGAATATGGAGAGGTTCCTGACCATAAGAATCAGAACATTTACAAGATCTGAACGTTGATCTCTTGGACTATGTATGTGACTCCTCTTTTCAACTTAATTTTTCTCTAATAAAAATTTTTCCTACAACTCTAAAGTATTTTAATCATTGAATGACTTCTCCCATAAACTAAGATAGCAAGCAAGCAGAAAGGAAAAAGATGACTCTTGTTACTTCAGGTTATAAATCTCTAGGAGGGACTCTGATGCTAACATGATAGGAACGTAACTGTAGATTAATGAATGGAAGAAAGCCCGCTAAAATCAAAGATATACTCAAGTGTGTTGTTACTATTTTTTTTCTTCTTGATTCACATTCACTATTCTTTAAAATAGAACTAACATTTCCTGACAACCATGGAGAGCTATAATTTATTTTTACTTCATTCTAAGCAAAATTTTACTTCAGAGGTAAATAAACTTGCTTCATTCTTGACAGTGCCTGTAAGGAGAATTCAGAGCAGGGAAGGGAAAGAAAAAAAGTAACATGATATGCTAGACCTGTAGCTTGGGGAAAGCTTCATTGTCAATGTTCTAAAGTTAACAATCACAGTATCACCCTTGGGAAGGGTTTTAGAGAAAATAATCCTAGAAGAGCTCTCTCGGGAGATTTCTGTAAGTTCCCTACTGGCTGCTTTCTCAAATTCTCTCCATACAAACATGCTTCAAAGTACATCAGGAGAAGCAATTTTCAGTAGTATTAGTGATAAGGCAGCTGACTCATATTACTTTGAACTCAGAGTCATTGGGCTTATGGAGACAATCACTTTAACCCACCAGTGAAACCACAGTAACAACAAAGATCTATGCTAATCCAACATAGGATCCCAGAAATCATTAAGAGTTCAAACACATGTGCACACAAAAGTTGGTGGGTTTTATGCCTGTATCAATTTTTCAGAATCTAAAAGCAATAGAACATTTACAATTTTTTTTTATATATAGCATACATATTGGTTGGGTCATCTGCTGCATCATCACCAGAATCCACAATTTTCAGACCAGATGGATGACCAGAGAGTAGATAATTTGCTTTGATGCAATACCTTCATTTTTCAGTTCTCCATAGGGAATTACTGCATCTGAGCTTAATGTGATAACAGTTCAAAATCTGCAGCTGGTGAAACATGCGTGGGACAGTTTCCACCAAGATGAGCTCATTAATGTGACCTGTCTAGCACCCACATTTTTAGCGTTACTTGAAGGCTCACTATGAAAGTTGTTTGAAATGCATGACACAAAGCTTAGAATAGTGAAATATCTGGAAGAAAGGTTTCTCAGCTGAAGTGATTTGCCTACAGAAGTTACTTCTAAGGCAATGAGGTGCTTGGTCATTGTTAGATAATTATAAAAGCTCCCTCTCTGAATTCTCTATCAGGTTCACAGTAATATCGCCGTAGCTATTACTCTCACTTTCAGAAAAGAAATACATCAAAGTTTCAGTAACTCAATAAGTGAAAGAATGCTATAAAAGATTCTACTGCCAATAGTTTTTTATTTGAATCAAATTAATATTATAGTCATGGATGGTCAAAGGATGTAAGAGAAGCAAGGATTATGGGGTGAGACAACTAAAACAGTATCAGTTGAATGAAGATACAAACTTTCTTTGCAAATATTGCCTTTTTCAGATGGGCTGTTATGTTGTGTTAATGGACAAGAGTATACAGGTCTAATGGTTCATACAAATTTTCTTGACCATTTCTTTTAACATGAACTTTGGCATTGTGAGAAATAGAAGGAAAAAAACCACAGCAAAAACATTGTCACCAGAAGATACTATTTTGCATTGTCTCCTAAAGTATCTTTTTTTTTTTTTCCATGCAGAATGTGCTTACAGTACAGATCAGTTCATGAAGAAATTCATGTTATATTACTGTTTTCTGAGATGGGTTCCTTAGCAAGGTTCTGGTAAGCTCTGAAGAGGCCTGGTCTCTGTCTTAATTACTGTGAAGAGAAGTAATTCTTGAGGTAGGGAAATCAATTCAGAATTTCAGTAGTTATGTAGAAATCTCTGGAAAAGCATATAGCTTTGTGGTGGGTTCATAGAATCATAGAATAGAATAAACACAGGGAGACCACTGGCAAACAGACTTGACTTGGGGAAAATTAAATTTATTGCCAATTTAAAACAGAATAGGATGGTAAGAAACAAAGACAAAAACTAAAACATCTTCCCCCTGCCTCCCTTTTTCCCAGGCTTAACTTCACTACTTTGTTCCTGACTCCTCTACCTCCTTCTCCCTCCTGCCTCCCCTGAGTGGTGCAGAGGTAATGGGGAATGGGGGGTTGTGGTAATTTACTGTATAACCTGATGACAGTACTTCAAGTATACGTTCATTTATGAGGCAACATTTTTTTTGACGTGTGTATGAAAGCAATACAGACAATGTTTAGGTAGATGTGTAAAAAAAGAAAAAACACACAGAAATTAGAGCAGTTAAGTTTGAAAGAAATAAAAAGATTTGAACATTCAAAACTTTATAAACATCACACTGTAACTTAGAAATGAAATAGATTTCATTTTTCACAGTAATGTTGGTAGGGTCAGGATTTTGTCTTGCTCTTGTATTTCTTGAGAAATAATGATTTCAGTTGAATAAAATAATGTTTGTCTTTTTTATTTCATCTGTGAATAATCCTACTTAAAAGGGCAAAAATGATGCATTGCCTTCCAGTAAATTGGAACTTGCGATCCAAAAGGTTGGCCGTTAGAGAGTGAAGTATGATAATGACTGCAAATTTATTTGGCACCATAGATGAATTTTCCTAATAAATTTTTAAAGCTTTAAGAAATCATGTAGTAATGATATGTATATTTAAAATGAATCAGTGCTCTTCCTCATTTTTTCTTTGAAATTAAAAAGGTTCTGCACAAGTTTCTTGTGTTACTACTGCTCAGGAAGGTCATGCCTCAGTAGTGGTAAGGTAAGGGTCATGTATTTCACAGGAAACATCTCTAATAATCCTGAAGGTGGTTGAATTATCTAGTTTTCCTTGCCCTTCCTTTTTTCCTTTCCAAGCTGGCATATGAGCATCGATTAAATGAATGATAAGGTCCATGTCTGATCGATTTTTCACGTTTTTAATTTAGAAGGTAAAACTTTCTATCATATTTGAAGTTGAGAATTATGGTTGAGATAATAGAGGTCTGATTCCAGTGGAAGTTAAAACGGAAAAAGTTGCCTCGCAAATGTCAAGGCACCTTGTGGTCCAAGATGATTAAAACTAAACTGTTTGCTATATGAATCCCAAGGTGCTGCTATATCTCAGCTTCCATGACATTTAGCCAGTGACTTTTCATAGCTTGTTAATAATGTATAGCAATCCCAGTGTAAATTTGCAGCGACAGAGCTGGCCTGTTACAGTAGAGCAGTTAACTAGATTTATTTTGGACAGAAAATGCAGATTTGAAAAAGAAAAAAAAATCATGAGTAGTATCAAAAGAGATTGCACATTTACAAGACTATTTTACTGAAGACAGTTGCTCAGGAGAGGTGCTTTTCACATGGATCTATTATTCTGTCCAAAGTCCTAATTGCCTAACCGAGAGATATTAACACAACATTACCCCACTCATCAAGGTTAACATTCATGAAGAAAAACTGATGTCCCAAACAAATTTTATAGTGTGGATTGGTCCATAAAGTTCATTGATTTTACCAGATTGAATGAGTCATATAGGCAGGTAAAGGTTACAGCATAAATGCTCTCTTATAAGTACAATTGCTGTTAATCATTGCTCCCAGATAAACCTAGTAAACTTCTGTTTTGTAGAAACCATGTTTTTTTCTGAACCTTTTATCTCACAGATATACAAGTTATTCATAAGCTGTAAAAGGTTACAAGGCACATGAAGAAAGAGAGGGAGAGAGGAGAAAAAGGGTACAGATAAAAAACAGACTCAAAGAACAATGAGTTACAAAACAGACTCAAAGAGTGATGAGTTACAACAGGATATGAATTAGACTGGCTGGCATTTGGGTTCTTGCAGATTTTCTCTGAGGCTGAAAGTTTGCTCACATAGAATAAATTTTACTGTGACTGCACCTATAATCATCACAGATCAAAATCCTTCCTTTAATTCTCTTAATAAATCATGAATCAATCACTTTGGAATTGTTTTAAATGTAGTATTTGGTGTAGAAATGTATGCATGCCAGTAACCCTTGGAATGCAGAATTAGCAGGAGGTAACACTTTGACAACAGTTATCACTGCTGCTTTTTTACAGGGGTTTTACATAGGACATCTTGGGCTTTTATTGAAAACTTCATCTAGGACTT